>JBBNEX010000577.1:0-22445 GCA_038021265.1 Cyprinella venusta | reverse complement strand
TGACCCTTCCAGAGCCGAGATATCGGATGTCAAAGTTTTGACCCGAAAAAAAAAAAACATAAGGGGTAACACTGTCGTTTTTGGCCGAAATTTTGACCCCCTCCGATCTTCTTGAAACTCTGGATTCTGAGAGAGGGCCACGAGACTTCGACCAGCACGCAAAAACTGAGGCTCTAGACTCTTCCAGAGCCGAGATATCGGATGTCAAAGTTTTGACCTGAAAAAAAAAAAACATAAGGGGTAACACTGTCGTTTTTGGCCGAAATTTTGACCCCCTCCGATCTTCTTGAAACTCTGGATTCTGACAGAGGGCCACGAGACTTCGACCAGCGCGCAAAAATGGAGGCTCTAGACCCTTCCAGAGCCGAGATATCGGATGTCAAAGTTTTGACCTGAAAAAAAAAACATAAGGGGTAACACTGTCGTTTTTGGCTGAAATTTTGACCCCCTCCGATCTTCTTGAAACTCTGGATTCTGACAGAGGGCCACGAGACTTCGACCAGCGGGCAAAAAATGGAGGCTCTAGACCCTTCCAGAGCTGAGATATCGGATGTCAAAGTTTTGACCTGAAAAAAAAACATAAGGGGTAACACTGTCGTTTTTGGCCGAAATTTTGACCCCCTCCGATCTTCTTGAAACTCTGGATTCTGACAGAGGGCCACGAGACTTCGACCAGCGCGCAAAAATGGAGGCTCTAGACCCTTCCAGAGCCGAGATATCGGATGTCAAAGTTTTGACCTGAAAAAAAAAAACATAAGGGGTAACACTGTCGTTTTTGGCCGAAATTTTGACCCCCTCCGATCTTCTTGAAACTCTGGATTCTGACAGAGGGCCACGAGACTTCGACCAGCGCGCAAAAATGGAGGCTCTAGACCCTTCCAGAGCCGAGATATCGGACGTCAAAGTTTTGACCCGAAAAAAAAAACATAAGGGGTAACACTGTCGTTTTTGGCCGAAATTTTGACCCCCTCCGATCTTCTTGAAACTCTGGATTCTGACAGAGGGCCACGAGACTTCGACCAGCGCGCAAAAATGGAGGCTCTAGACCCTTCCAGAGCCGAGATATCAGACGTCAAAGTTTTGACCCGAAAAAAAAAAAACATAAGGGGTAACACTGTCGTTTTTGGCCCAAATTTTGACCCCCTCCGATCTTCTTGAAACTCTGGATTCTGACAGAGGGCCACGAGACTTCGACCAGCGCGCAAAAATGGAGGCTCTAGACCCTTCCAGAGCCGAGATATCGGATATCAAAGTTTTGACCTGAAAAAAAAACCATAAGGGGTAACACTGTCGTTTTTGGCCGAAATTTTGACCCCCTCCGATCTTCTTGAAACTCTGGATTCTGACAGAGGGCCACGAGACTTCGACCAGCGCGCAAAAATGGAGGCTCTAGACCCTTCCAGAGCCGAGATATCGGACGTCAAAGTTTTGACCCGAAAAAAAAAAACATAAGGGGTAACACTGTCGTTTTTGGCCGAAATTTTGACCCCCTCCGATCTTCTTGAAACTCTGGATTCTGACAGAGGGCCACGAGACTTCGACCAGCGCGCAAAAATGGAGGCTCTAGACCCTTCCAGAGCCGAGATATCAGACGTCAAAGTTTTGACCCGAAAAAAAAAAACATAAGGGGTAACACTGTCGTTTTTGGCCCAAATTTTGACCCCCTCCGATCTTCTTGAAACTCTGGATTCTGACAGAGGGCCACGAGACTTCGACCAGCGCGCAAAAATGGAGGCTCTAGACCCTTCCAGAGCCGAGATATCGGATATCAAAGTTTTGACCTGAAAAAAAAAACATAAGGGGTAACACTGTCGTTTT
Source organism: Cyprinella venusta (assembly GCA_038021265.1). NCBI lineage: Eukaryota > Metazoa > Chordata > Actinopteri > Cypriniformes > Leuciscidae > Cyprinella > Cyprinella venusta. Next base: position 20,627 of record JBBNEX010000577.1, on the reverse strand, counting down.
TGGCCGAAATTTTGACCCCCTCCGATCTTCTTGAAACTCTGGATTCTGACAGAGGGCCACGAGACTTCGACCAGCGCGCAAAAATGGAGGCTCTAGACCCTTCCAGAGCCGAGATATCGGATATCAAAGTTTTGACCTGAAAAAAAAACATAAGGGGTAACACTGTCGTTTTTGGCCGAAATTTTGACCCCCTCCGATCTTCTTGAAACTCTGGATTCTGACAGAGGGCCACGAGACTTCGACCAGCGCGCAAAAATGGAGGCTCTAGACCCTTCCAGAGCCGAGATATCGGATGTCAAAGTTTTGACCCGAAAAAAAACATAAGGGGTAACACTGTCGTTTTTGGCCGAAATTTTGACCCCCTCCGATCTTCTTGAAACTCTGGATTCTGAGAGAGGGCCACGAGACTTCGACCAGCACGCAAAAACTGAGGCTCTAGACCCTTCCAGAGCCGAGATATCGGACGTCAAAGTTTTGACCCGAAAAAAAAACATAAGGGGTAACACTGTCGTTTTTGGCCGAAATTTTGAACCCCTCCGATCTTCTTGAAACTCTGGATTCTGACAGAGGGCCACGAGACTTCGACCAGCGCGCAAAAATGGAGGCTCTAGACCCTTCCAGAGCCGAGATATCGGATATCAAAGTTTTCACCTGAAAAAAAAAACATAAGGGGTAACACTGTCGTTTTTGGCTGAAATTTTGACCCCCTCCGATCTTCTTGAAACTCTGGATTCTGACAGAGGGCCACGAGACTTCGACCAGCGCGCAAAAATGGAGGCTCTAGACCCTTCCAGAGCCGAGATATCGGATATCAAAGTTTTGACCCGAAAAAAAAACATAAGGGGTAACACTGTCGTTTTTGGCCGAAATTTTGACCCCCTCCGATCTTCTTGAAACTCTGGATTCTGACAGAGGGCCACGAGACTTCGACCAGCGCGCAAAAATGGAGGCTCTAGACCCTTCCAGAGCTGAGATATCGGATGTCAAAGTTTTGACCAGAAAAAAAAACATAAGGGGTAACACTGTCGTTTTTGGCCGAAATTTTGACCCCCTCCGATCTTCTTGAAACTCTGGATTCTGACAGAGGGCCACGAGACTTCGACCAGCGCGCAAAAATGGAGGCTCTAGACCCTTCCAGAGCCGAGATATCGGATGTCAAAGTTTTGACCTGAAAAAAAACATAAGGGGTAACACTGTCGTTTTTGGCCGAAATTTTGACCCCCTCCGATCTTCTTGAAACTCTGGATTCTGACAGAGGGCCACGAGACTTCGACCAGCGCGCAAAAATGGAGGCTCTAGACCCTTCCAGAGCCGAGATATCGGACGTCAAAGTTTTGACCCGAAAAAAAAAAACATAAGGGGTAACACTGTCGTTTTTGGCCGAAATTTTGACCCCCTCCGATCTTCTTGAAACTCTGGATTCTCACAGAGGGCCACGAGACTTCGACCAGCGCGCAAAAATGGAGGCTCTAGACCCTTCCAGAGCAGAGATATCAGACGTCAAAGTTTTGACCCGAAAAAAAAAACATAAGGGGTAACACTGTCGTTTTTGGCCGAAATTTTGACCCCCTCCGATCTTCTTGAAACTCTGGATTCTGACAGAGGGCCACGAGACTTCGACCAGCGCGCAAAAATGGAGGCTCTAGACCCTTCCAGAGCCGAGATATCGGATGTCAAAGTTTTGACCCGAAAAAAAAACATAAGGGGTAACACTGTCGTTTTTGGCCGAAATTTTGACCCCCTCCGATCTTCTTGAAACTCTGGATTCTGACAGAGGGCCACGAGACTTCGACCAGCGCGCAAAAATGGAGGCTCTAGACCCTTCCAGAGCCGAGATATCGGATATCAAAGTTTTGACCTGAAAAAAAAAAAAACATAAGGGGTAACACTGTCGTTTTTGGCCGAAATTTTGACCCCCTCCGATCTTCTTGAAACTCTGGATTCTGACAGAGGGCCACGAGACTTCGACCAGCGCGCAAAAATGGAGGCTCTAGACCCTTCCAGAGCCGAGATATCCGATATCAAAGTTTTGACCTGAAAAAAAAAACATAAGGGGTAACACTGTCGTTTTTGGCCGAAATTTTGACCCCCTCCGATCTTCTTGAAACTCTGGATTCTGACAGAGGGCCACGAGACTTCGACCAGCGCGCAAAAATGGAGGCTCTTGACCCTTCCAGAGCCGAGATATCGGATGTCAAAGTTTTGACCTGAAAAAAAACATAAGGGGTAACACTGTCATTTTTGGCCAAAATTTTGAACCCCTCCGATCTTCTTGAAACTCTGGATTCTGACAGAGGGCCACGAGACTTCGACCAGAGCGCAAGAATGGAGGCTCTAGACCCTTCCAGAGCCGAGATATCGGATGTCAAAGTTTTGACCTGAAAAAAAAAAACATAAGGGGTAACACTGTCGTTTTTGGCCGAAGTTTTGACCCCCTCCGATCTTCTTGAAACTCTGGATTCTGACAGAGGGCCACGAGACTTCGACCAGCGCGCAAAAATGGAGGCTCTAGACCCTTCCAGAGCCGAGATATCGGATATCAAAGTTTTGACCTGAAAAAAAAAACATAAGGGGTAACACTGTCGTTTTTGGCCGAAATTTTGACCCCCTCCGATCTTCTTGAAACTCTGGATTCTGACAGAGGGCCACGAGACTTCGACCAGCGCGCAAAAATGGAGGCTCTAGACCCTTCCAGAGCCGAGATATCGGATATCAAAGTTTTGACCTGAAAAAAAAACATAAGGGGTAACACTGTCGTTTTTGGCCGAAATTTTGACCCCCTCCGATCTTCTTGAAACTCTGGATTCTGACAGAGGGCCACGAGACTTCAACCAGCGCGCAAAAATGGAGGCTCTAGACCCTTCCAGAGCCGAGATATCGGATGTCAAAGTTTTGACCCGAAAAAAAAACATAAGGGGTAACACTGTCGTTTTTGGCCGAAATTTTGACCCCCTCCGATCTTCTTGAAACTCTGGATTCTGACAGAGGGCCACGAGACTTCGACCAGCGCGCAAAAATGGAGGCTCTAGACCCTTCCAGAGCCGAGGTATCGGATATCAAAGTTTTGACCTGAAAAAAAAAACATAAGGGGTAACACTGTCGTTTTTGGCTGAAATTTTGACCCCCTCCGATCTTCTTGAAACTCTGGATTCTGACAGAGGGCCACGAGACTTCGACCAGCGCGCAAAAATGGAGGCTCTAGACCCTTCCAGAGCCGAGATATCGGATATCAAAGTTTTGACCCGAAAAAAAAACATAAGGGGTAACACTGTCGTTTTTGGCCGAAATTTTGACCCCCTCCGATCTTCTTGAAACTCTGGATTCTGACAGAGGGCCACGAGACTTCGACCAGCGCGCAAAAATGGAGGCTCTAGACCCTTCCAGAGCCGAGATATCGGATGTCAAAGTTTTGACCCGAAAAAAAAACATAAGGGGTAACACTGTCGTTTTTGGCCGAAATTTTGACCCCCTCCGATCTTCTTGAAACTCTGGATTCTGAGAGAGGGCCACGAGACTTCGACCAGCACGCAAAAACTGAGGCTCTAGACCCTTCCAGAGCCGAGATATCGGACGTCAAAGTTTTGACCCGAAAAAAAAAACATAAGGGGTAACACTGTCGTTTTTGGCCGAAATTTTGAACCCCTCCGATCTTCTTGAAACTCTGGATTCTGACAGAGGGCCACGAGACTTCGACCAGCGCGCAAAAATGGAGGCTCTAGACCCTTCCAGAGCCGAGATATCGGATATCAAAGTTTTGACCTGAAAAAAAAAACATAAGGGGTAACACTGTCGTTTTTGGCCGAAATTTTGACCCCCTCCGATCTTCTTGAAACTCTGGATTCTGACAGAGGGCCACGAGACTTCGACCAGCGCACAAAAATGGAGGCTCTAGACCCTTCCAGAGCCGAGATATCGGATATCAAAGTTTTGACCCGAAAAAAAAACATAAGGGGTAACACTGTCGTTTTTGGCCGAAATTTTGACCCCCTCCGATCTTCTTGAAACTCTGGATTCTGACAGAGGGCCACGAGACTTCGACCAGCGCGCAAAAATGGAGGCTCTAGACCCTTCCAGAGCTGAGATATCGGATGTCAAAGTTTTGACCAGAAAAAAAAACATAAGGGGTAACACTGTCGTTTTTGGCCGAAATTTTGACCCCCTCCGATCTTCTTGAAACTCTGGATTCTGACAGAGGGCCACGAGACTTCGACCAGCGCGCAAAAATGGAGGCTCTAGACCCTTCCAGAGCCGAGATATCGGATGTCAAAGTTTTGACCTGAAAAAAAACATAAGGGGTAACACTGTCGTTTTTGGCCGAAATTTTGACCCCCTCCGATCTTCTTGAAACTCTGGATTCTGACAGAGGGCCACGAGACTTCGACCAGCGCGCAAAAATGGAGGCTCTAGACCCTTCCAGAGCCGAGATATCGGACGTCAAAGTTTTGACCCGAAAAAAAAAAACATAAGGGGTAACACTGTCGTTTTTGGCCGAAATTTTGACCCCCTCCGATCTTCTTGAAACTCTGGATTCTCACAGAGGGCCACGAGACTTCGACCAGCGCGCAAAAATGGAGGCTCTAGACCCTTCCAGAGCCGAGATATCAGACGTCAAAGTTTTGACCCGAAAAAAAAAACATAAGGGGTAACACTGTCGTTTTTGGCCGAAATTTTGACCCCCTCCGATCTTCTTGAAACTCTGGATTCTGACAGAGGGCCACGAGACTTCGACCAGCGCGCAAAAATGGAGGCTCTAGACCCTTCCAGAGCCGAGATATCGGATGTCAAAGTTTTGACCCGAAAAAAAAAACATAAGGGGTAACACTGTCGTTTTTGGCCGAAATTTTGACCCCCTCCGATCTTCTTGAAACTCTGGATTCTGACAGAGGGCCACGAGACTTCGACCAGCGCGCAAAAATGGAGGCTCTAGACCCTTCCAGAGCCGAGATATCGGATATCAAAGTTTTGACCTGAAAAAAAAAAACATAAGGGGTAACACTGTCGTTTTTGGCCGAAATTTTGACCCCCTCCGATCTTCTTGAAACTCTGGATTCTGACAGAGGGCCACGAGACTTCGACCAGCGCGCAAAAATGGAGGCTCTAGACCCTTCCAGAGCCGAGATATCAGATATCAAAGTTTTGACCTGAAAAAAAAAACATAAGGGGTAACACTGTCGTTTTTGGCCGAAATTTTGACCCCCTCCGATCTTCTTGAAACTCTGGATTCTGACAGAGGGCCACGAGACTTCGACCAGCGCGCAAAAATGGAGGCTCTTGACCCTTCCAGAGCCGAGATATCGGATGTCAAAGTTTTGACCTGAAAAAAAACATAAGGGGTAACACTGTCATTTTTGGCCAAAATTTTGAACCCCTCCGATCTTCTTGAAACTCTGGATTCTGACAGAGGGCCACGAGACTTCGACCAGAGCGCAAGAATGGAGGCTCTAGACCCTTCCAGAGCCGAGATATCGGATGTCAAAGTTTTGACCTGAAAAAAAAAAACATAAGGGGTAACACTGTCGTTTTTGGCCGAAGTTTTGACCCCCTCCGATCTTCTTGAAACTCTGGATTCTGACAGAGGGCCACGAGACTTCGACCAGCGCGCAAAAATGGAGGCTCTAGACCCTTCCAGAGCCGAGATATCGGATGTCAAAGTTTTGACCTGAAAAAAAAAACATAAGGGGTAACACTGTCATTTTTGGCCAAAATTTTGAACCCCTCCGATCTTCTTGAAACTCTGGATTCTGACAGAGGGCCACGAGACTTCGACCAGAGCGCAAGAATGGAGGCTCTAGACCCTTCCAGAGCCGAGATATCGGATGTCAAAGTTTTGACCTGAAAAAAAAAACATAAGGGGTAACACTGTCGTTTTTGGCCGAAGTTTTGACCCCCTCCGATCTTCTTGAAACTCTGGATTCTGACAGAGGGCCACGAGACTTCGACCAGCGCGCAAAAATGGAGGCTCTAGACCCTTCCAGAGCCGAGATATCGGATGTCAAAGTTTTGACCCGGGAAAAAAACATAAGGGGTAACACTGTCGTTTTTGGCCGAAATTTTGACCCCCTCCGATCTTCTTGAAACTCTGGATTCTGAGAGAGGGCCACGAGACTTCGACCAGCACGCAAAAACTGAGGCTCTAGACTCTTCCAGAGCCGAGATATCGGATGTCAAAGTTTTGACCTGAAAAAAAAAAACATAAGGGGTAACACTGTCGTTTTTGGCTGAAATTTTGACCCCCTCCGATCTTCTTGAAACTCTGGATTCTGACAGAGGGCCACGAGACTTCGACCAGCGCGCAAAAATGGAGGCTCTAGACCCTTCCAGAGCCGAGATATCGGATGTCAAAGTTTTGACCTGAAAAAAAAAAACATAAGGGGTAACACTGTCGTTTTTGGCTGAAATTTTGACCCCCTCCGATCTTCTTGAAACTCTGGATTCTGACAGAGGGCCACGAGACTTCGACCAGCGGGCAAAAATGGAGGCTCTAGACCCTTCCAGAGCTGAGATATCGGATGTCAAAGTTTTGACCTGAAAAAAAAACATAAGGGGTAACACTGTCGTTTTTGGCCGAAATTTTGACCCCCTCCGATCTTCTTGAAACTCTGGATTCTGACAGAGGGCCACGAGACTTCGACCAGCGCGCAAAAATGGAGGCTCTAGACCCTTCCAGAGCCGAGATATCGGATGTCAAAGTTTTGACCCGAAAAAAAAAAACATAAGGGGTAACACTGTCGTTTTTGGCCGAAATTTTGACCCCCTCCGATCTTCTTGAAACTCTGGATTCTGACAGAGGGCCACGAGACTTCGACCAGCGCGCAAAAATGGAGGCTCTAGACCCTTCCAGAGCCGAGATATCGGACGTCAAAGTTTTGACCCGAAAAAAAAAACATAAGGGGTAACACTGTCGTTTTTGGCCGAAATTTTGACCCCCTCCGATCTTCTTGAAACTCTGGATTCTGACAGAGGGCCACGAGACTTCGACCAGCGCGCAAAAATGGAGGCTCTAGACCCTTCCAGAGCCGAGATATCAGATGTCAAAGTTTTGACCCGAAAAAAAAAAACATAAGGGGTAACACTGTCGTTTTTGGCCCAAATTTTGACCCCCTCCGATCTTCTTGAAACTCTGGATTCTGACAGAGGGCCACGAGACTTCGACCAGCGCGCAAAAATGGAGGCTCTAGACCCTTCCAGAGCCGAGATATCGGATATCAAAGTTTTGACCTGAAAAAAAAAAACATAAGGGGTAACACTGTCGTTTTTGGCCGAAATTTTGACCCCCTCCGATCTTCTTGAAACTCTGGATTCTGACAGAGGGCCACGAGACTTCGACCAGCGCGCAAAAATGGAGGCTCTAGACCCTTCCAGAGCCGAGATATCGGACGTCAAAGTTTTGACCCGAAAAAAAAACATAAGGGGTAACACTGTCGTTTTTGGCCGAAATTTTGACCCCCTCCGATCTTCTTGAAACTCTGGATTCTGACAGAGGGCCACGAGACTTCGACCAGCGCGCAAAAATGGAGGCTCTAGACCCTTCCAGAGCCGAGATATCAGACGTCAAAGTTTTGACCCGAAAAAAAAAAACATAAGGGGTAACACTGTCGTTTTTGGCCCAAATTTTGACCCCCTCCGATCTTCTTGAAACTCTGGATTCTGACAGAGGGCCACGAGACTTCGACCAGCGCGCAAAAATGGAGGCTCTAGACCCTTCCAGAGCCGAGATATCGGATATCAAAGTTTTGACCTGAAAAAAAAAACATAAGGGGTAACACTGTCGTTTTTGGCCGAAATTTTGACCCCCTCCGATCTTCTTGAAACTCTGGATTCTGACAGAGGGCCACGAGACTTCGACCAGCGCGCAAAAATGGAGGCTCTAGACCCTTCCAGAGCCGAGATATCGGATATCAAAGTTTTGACCTGAAAAAAAAACATAAGGGGTAACACTGTCGTTTTTGGCCGAAATTTTGACCCCCTCCGATCTTCTTGAAACTCTGGATTCTGACAGAGGGCCACGAGACTTCGACCAGCGCGCAAAAATGGAGGCTCTAGACCCTTCCAGAGCCGAGATATCGGATATCAAAGTTTTGACCTGAAAAAAAAACATAAGGGGTAACACTGTCGTTTTTGGCCGAAATTTTGACCCCCTCCGATCTTCTTGAAACTCTGGATTCTGACAGAGGGCCACGAGACTTCGACCAGCGCGCAAAAATGGAGGCTCTAGACCCTTCCAGAGCCGAGATATCGGATGTCAAAGTTTTGACCTGAAAAAAAAAAACATAAGGGGTAACACTGTCGTTTTTGGCCGAAATTTTGACCCCCTCCGATCTTCTTGAAACTCTGGATTCTGACAGAGGGCCACGAGACTTCGACCAGCGCGCAAAAATGGAGGCTCTAGACCCTTCCAGAGCCGAGATATCGGACGTCAAAGTTTTGACCCGAAAAAAAAAAACATAAGGGGTAACACTGTCGTTTTTGGCCGAAATTTTGACCCCCTCCGATCTTCTTGAAACTCTGGATTCTGACAGAGGGCCACGAGACTTCGACCAGCGCGCAAAAATGGAGGCTCTAGACCCTTCCAGAGCCGAGATATCAGACGTCAAAGTTTTGACCCGAAAAAAAAAAACATAAGGGGTAACACTGTCGTTTTTGGCCCAAATTTTGACCCCCTCCGATCTTCTTGAAACTCTGGATTCTGACAGAGGGCCACGAGACTTCGACCAGCGCGCAAAAATGGAGGCTCTAGACCCTTCCAGAGCCGAGATATCGGATATCAAAGTTTTGACCTGAAAAAAAAAACATAAGGGGTAACACTGTCGTTTTTGGCCGAAATTTTGACCCCCTCCGATCTTCTTGAAACTCTGGATTCTGACAGAGGGCCACGAGACTTCGACCAGCGCGCAAAAATGGAGGCTCTAGACCCTTCCAGAGCCGAGATATCGGATATCAAAGTTTTGACCTGAAAAAAAAAACATAAGGGGTAACACTGTCGTTTTTGGCCGAAATTTTGACCCCCTCCGATCTTCTTGAAACTCTGGATTCTGACAGAGGGCCACGAGACTTCGACCAGCGCGCAAAAATGGAGGCTCTAGACCCTTCCAGAGCCGAGATATCGGATATCAAAGTTTTGACCTGAAAAAAAAACATAAGGGGTAACACTGTCGTTTTTGGCCGAAATTTTGACCCCCTCCGATCTTCTTGAAACTCTGGATTCTGACAGAGGGCCACGAGACTTCGACCAGCGCGCAAAAATGGAGGCTCTAGACCCTTCCAGAGCCGAGATATCGGATATCAAAGTTTTGACCTGAAAAAAAAACATAAGGGGTAACACTGTCGTTTTTGGCCGAAATTTTGACCCCCTCCGATCTTCTTGAAACTCTGGATTCTGACAGAGGGCCACGAGACTTCGACCAGCGCGCAAAAATGGAGGCTCTAGACCCTTCCAGAGCCGAGATATCGGATGTCAAAGTTTTGACCTGAAAAAAAAAAACATAAGGGGTAACACTGTCGTTTTTGGCCGAAATTTTGACCCCCTCCGATCTTCTTGAAACTCTGGATTCTGACAGAGGGCCACGAGACTTCGACCAGCGCGCAAAAATGGAGGCTCTAGACCCTTCCAGAGCCGAGATATCGGACGTCAAAGTTTTGACCCGAAAAAAAAAACATAAGGGGTAACACTGTCGTTTTTGGCCGAAATTTTGACCCCCTCCGATCTTCTTGAAACTCTGGATTCTGACAGAGGGCCACGAGACTTCGACCAGCGCGCAAAAATGGAGGCTCTAGACCCTTCCAGAGCCGAGATATCAGACGTCAAAGTTTTGACCCGAAAAAAAAAAACATAAGGGGTAACACTGTCGTTTTTGGCCCAAATTTTGACCCCCTCCGATCTTCTTGAAACTCTGGATTCTGACAGAGGGCCACGAGACTTCGACCAGCGCGCAAAAATGGAGGCTCTAGACCCTTCCAGAGCCGAGATATCGGATATCAAAGTTTTGACCTGAAAAAAAAAACATAAGGGGTAACACTGTCGTTTTTGGCCGAAATTTTGACCCCCTCCGATCTTCTTGAAACTCTGGATTCTGACAGAGGGCCACGAGACTTCGACCAGCGCGCAAAAATGGAGGCTCTAGACCCTTCCAGAGCCGAGATATCGGACGTCAAAGTTTTGACCCGAAAAAAAAAACATAAGGGGTAACACTGTCGTTTTTGGCCGAAATTTTGACCCCCTCCGATCTTCTTGAAACTCTGGATTCTGACAGAGGGCCACGAGACTTCGACCAGCGCGCAAAAATGGAGGCTCTAGACCCTTCCAGAGCCGAGATATCAGACGTCAAAGTTTTGACCCGAAAAAAAAAAACATAAGGGGTAACACTGTCGTTTTTGGCCCAAATTTTGACCCCCTCCGATCTTCTTGAAACTCTGGATTCTGACAGAGGGCCACGAGACTTCGACCAGCGCGCAAAAATGGAGGCTCTAGACCCTTCCAGAGCCGAGATATCGGATATCAAAGTTTTGACCTGAAAAAAAAAACATAAGGGGTAACACTGTCGTTTTTGGCCGAAATTTTGACCCCCTCCGATCTTCTTGAAACTCTGGATTCTGACAGAGGGCCACGAGACTTCGACCAGCGCGCAAAAATGGAGGCTCTAGACCCTTCCAGAGCCGAGATATCGGATATCAAAGTTTTGACCTGAAAAAAAAACATAAGGGGTAACACTGTCGTTTTTGGCCGAAATTTTGACCCCCTCCGATCTTCTTGAAACTCTGGATTCTGACAGAGGGCCACGAGACTTCGACCAGCGCGCAAAAATGGAGGCGCTAGACCCTTCCAGAGCCGAGATATCGGATGTCAAAGTTTTGACCCGAAAAAAAAACATAAGGGGTAACACTGTCGTTTTTGGCCGAAATTTTGACCCCCTCCGATCTTCTTGAAACTCTGGATTCTGAGAGAGGGCCACGAGACTTCGACCAGCACGCAAAAACTGAGGCTCTAGACCCTTCCAGAGCCGAGATATCGGACGTCAAAGTTTTGACCCGAAAAAAAACATAAGGGGTAACACTGTCGTTTTTGGCCGAAATTTTGAACCCCTCCGATCTTCTTGAAACTCTGGATTCTGACAGAGGGCCACGAGACTTCGACCAGCGCGCAAAAATGGAGGCTCTAGACCCTTCCAGAGCCGAGATATCGGATATCAAAGTTTTGACCTGAAAAAAAAAACATAAGGGGTAACACTGTCGTTTTTGGCCGAAATTTTGACCCCCTCCGATCTTCTTGAAACTCTGGATTCTGACAGAGGGCCACGAGACTTCGACCAGCGCGCAAAAATGGAGGCTCTAGACCCTTCCAGAGCCGAGATATCGGATATCAAAGTTTTGACCCGAAAAAAAAACATAAGGGGTAACACTGTCGTTTTTGGCCGAAATTTTGACCCCCTCCGATCTTCTTGAAACTCTGGATTCTGACAGAGGGCCACGAGACTTCGACCAGCGCGCAAAAATGGAGGCTCTAGACCCTTCCAGAGCCGAGATATCGGATGTCAAAGTTTTGACCTGAAAAAAAACATAAGGGGTAACACTGTCGTTTTTGGCCGAAATTTTGACCCCCTCCGATCTTCTTGAAACTCTGGATTCTGACAGAGGGCCACGAGACTTCGACCAGCGCGCAAAAATGGAGGCTCTAGACCCTTCCAGAGCCGAGATATCGGATGTCAAAGTTTTGACCCGAAAAAAAAACATAAGGGGTAACACTGTCGTTTTTGGCCGAAATTTTGACCCCCTCCGATCTTCTTGAAACTCTGGATTCTGACAGAGGGCCACGAGACTTCGACCAGCGCGCAAAAATGGAGGCTCTAGACCCTTCCAGAGCCGAGATATCGGATATCAAAGTTTTGACCTGAAAAAAAAAAAACATAAGGGGTAACACTGTCGTTTTTGGCCGAAATTTTGACCCCCTCCGATCTTCTTGAAACTCTGGATTCTGACAGAGGGCCACGAGACTTCGACCAGCGCGCAAAAATGGAGGCTCTAGACCCTTCCAGAGCCGAGATATCCGATATCAAAGTTTTGACCTGAAAAAAAAAACATAAGGGGTAACACTGTTGTTTTTGGCCGAAATTTTGACCCCCTCCGATCTTCTTGAAACTCTGGATTCTGACAGAGGGCCACGAGACTTCGACCAGCGCGCAAAAATGGAGGCTCTTGACCCTTCCAGAGCCGAGATATCGGATGTCAAAGTTTTGACCTGAAAAAAAACATAAGGGGTAACACTGTCATTTTTGGCCAAAATTTTGAACCCCTCCGATCTTCTTGAAACTCTGGATTCTGACAGAGGGCCACGAGACTTCGACCAGAGCGCAAGAATGGAGGCTCTAGACCCTTCCAGAGCCGAGATATCGGATGTCAAAGTTTTGACCTGAAAAAAAAAAACATAAGGGGTAACACTGTCGTTTTTGGCCGAAGTTTTGACCCCCTCCGATCTTCTTGAAACTCTGGATTCTGACAGAGGGCCACGAGACTTCGACCAGCGCGCAAAAATGGAGGCTCTAGACCCTTCCAGAGCCGAGATATCGGATATCAAAGTTTTGACCTGAAAAAAAAAACATAAGGGGTAACACTGTCGTTTTTGGCCGAAATTTTGACCCCCTCCGATCTTCTTGAAACTCTGGATTCTGACAGAGGGCCACGAGACTTCGACCAGCGCGCAAAAATGGAGGCTCTAGACCCTTCCAGAGCCGAGATATCGGATGTCAAAGTTTTGACCCGAAAAAAAACATAAGGGGTAACACTGTCGTTTTTGGCCGAAATTTTGACCCCCTCCGATCTTCTTGAAACTCTGGATTCTGACAGAGGGCCACGAGACTTCGACCAGTGCGCAAAAATGGAGGCTCTAGACCCTTCCAGAGCCGAGATATCGGATGTCAAAGTTTTGACCTGAAAAAAAAAACATAAGGGGTAACACTGTCGTTTTTGGCCGAAATTTTGACCCCCTCCGATCTTCTTGAAACTCTGGATTCTGACAGAGGGCCACGGGACTTCGACCAGCGCGCAAAAATGGAGGCTCTAGACCCTTCCAGAGCCGAGATATCGGATATCAAAGTTTTGACCTGAAAAAAAAAACATAAGGGGTAACACTGTCATTTTTGGCCGAAATTTTGACCCCCTCCGATCTTCTTGAAACTCTGGATTCTGACAGAGGGCCACGAGACTTCGACCAGCGCGCAAAAATGGAGGCTCTAGACCCTTCCAGAGCCGAGATATCGGATATCAAAGTTTTGACCTGAAAAAAAAACATAAGGGGTAACACTGTCGTTTTTGGCCGAAATTTTGACCCCCTCCGATCTTCTTGAAACTCTGGATTCTGACAGAGGGCCACGAGACTTCAACCAGCGCGCAAAAATGGAGGCTCTAGACCCTTCCAGAGCCGAGATATCGGATGTCAAAGTTTTGACCCGAAAAAAAAACATAAGGGGTAACACTGTCGTTTTTGGCCGAAATTTTAACCCCGTCCGATCTTCTTGAAACTCTGGATTCTGAGAGAGGGCCACGAGACTTCGACCAGCACGCAAAAACTGAGGCTCTAGACCCTTCCAGAGCCGAGATATCGGACGTCAAAGTTTTGACCCGAAAAAAAAACATAAGGGGTAACACTGTCGTTTTTGGCCGAAATTTTGAACCCCTCCGATCTTCTTGAAACTCTGGATTCTGACAGAGGGCCACGAGACTTCGACCAGCGCGCAAAAATGGAGGCTCTAGACCCTTCCAGAGCCGAGGTATCGGATATCAAAGTTTTGACCTGAAAAAAAAAACATAAGGGGTAACACTGTCGTTTTTGGCTGAAATTTTGACCCCCTCCGATCTTCTTGAAACTCTGGATTCTGACAGAGGGCCACGAGACTTCGACCAGCGCGCAAAAATGGAGGCTCTAGACCCTTCCAGAGCCGAGATATCGGATATCAAAGTTTTGACCCGAAAAAAAAACATAAGGGGTAACACTGTCGTTTTTGGCCGAAATTTTGACCCCCTCCGATCTTCTTGAAACTCTGGATTCTGACAGAGGGCCACGAGACTTCGACCAGCGCGCAAAAATGGAGGCTCTAGACCCTTCCAGAGCTGAGATATCGGATGTCAAAGTTTTGACCAGAAAAAAAAAACATAAGGGGTAACACTGTCGTTTTTGGCCGAAATTTTGACCCCCTCCGATCTTCTTGAAACTCTGGATTCTGACAGAGGGCCACGAGACTTCGACCAGCGCGCAAAAATGGAGGCTCTAGACCCTTCCAGAGCCGAGATATCGGATGTCAAAGTTTTGACCTGAAAAAAAACATAAGGGGTAACACTGTCATTTTTGGCCGAAATTTTGACCCCCTCCGATCTTCTTGAAACTCTGGATTCTGACAGAGGGCCACGAGACTTCGACCAGCGCGCAAAAATGGAGGCTCTAGACCCTTCCAGAGCCGAGATATCGGACGTCAAAGTTTTGACCCGAAAAAAAAAACATAAGGGGTAACACTGTCGTTTTTGGCCGAAATTTTGACCCCCTCCGATCTTCTTGAAACTCTGGATTCTCACAGAGGGCCACGAGACTTCGACCAGCGCGCAAAAATGGAGGCTCTAGACCCTTCCAGAGCCGAGATATCAGACGTCAAAGTTTTGACCCGAAAAAAAAAACATAAGGGGTAACACTGTCGTTTTTGGCCGAAATTTTGACCCCCTCCGATCTTCTTGAAACTCTGGATTCTGACAGAGGGCCACGAGACTTCGACCAGCGCGCAAAAATGGAGGCTCTAGACCCTTCCAGAGCCGAGATATCGGATGTCAAAGTTTTGACCCGAAAAAAAAACATAAGGGGTAACACTGTCGTTTTTGGCCGAAATTTTGACCCCCTCCGATCTTCTTGAAACTCTGGATTCTGACAGAGGGCCACGAGACTTCGACCAGCGCGCAAAAATGGAGGCTCTAGACCCTTCCAGAGCCGAGATATCGGATATCAAAGTTTTGACCCGAAAAAAAAAAAAACATAAGGGGTAACACTGTCGTTTTTGGCCGAAATTTTGACCCCCTCCGATCTTCTTGAAACTCTGGATTCTGACAGAGGGCCACGAGACTTCGACCAGCGCGCAAAAATGGAGGCTCTAGACCCTTCCAGAGCCGAGATATTCGATATCAAAGTTTTGACCTGAAAAAAAAACATAAGGGGTAACACTGTCGTTTTTGGCCGAAATTTTGACCCCCTCCGATCTTCTTGAAACTCTGGATTCTGACAGAGGGCCACGAGACTTCGACCAGCGCGCAAAAATGGAGGCTCTTGACCCTTCCAGAGCCGAGATATCGGATGTCAAAGTTTTGACCTGAAAAAAAACATAAGGGGTAACACTGTCATTTTTGGCCAAAATTTTGAACCCCTCCGATCTTCTTGAAACTCTGGATTCTGACAGAGGGCCACGAGACTTCGACCAGAGCGCAAAAATGGAGGCTCTAGACCCTTCCGGAGCCGAGATATCGGATGTCAAAGTTTTGACCTGAAAAAAAAAACATAAGGGGTAACACTGTCGTTTTTGGCCGAAGTTTTGACCCCCTCCGATCTTCTTGAAACTCTGGATTCTGACAGAGGGCCACGAGACTTCGACCAGCGCGCAAAAATGGAGGCTCTAGACCCTTCCAGAGCCGAGATATCGGATATCAAAGTTTTGACCTGAAAAAAAAACATAAGGGGTAACACTGTCGTTTTTGGCCGAAATTTTGACCCCCTCCGATCTTCTTGAAACTCTGTATTCTGACAGAGGGCCACGAGACTTCGACCAGTGCGCAAAAATGGAGGCTCTAGACCCTTCCAGAGCCGAGATATCGGATGTCAAAGTTTTGACCCGAAAAAAAACATAAGGGGTAACACTGTCGTTTTTGGCCGAAATTTTGACCCCCTCCGATCTTTTTGAAACTCTGGATTCTGACAGAGGGCCACGAGACTTCGACCAGCGCGCAAAAATGGAGGCTCTAGACCCTTCCAGAGCCGAGATATCGGATGTCAAAGTTTTGACCCGAAAAAAAACATAAGGGGTAACACTGTCGTTTTTGGCCGAAATTTTGACCCCCTCCGATCTTCTTGAAACTCTGGATTCTGACAGAGGGCCACGAGACTTCGACCAGCGCGCAAAAATGGAGGCTCTAGACCCTTCCAGAGCCAAGATATCGGATGTCAAAGTTTTGACCTGAAAAAAAAACATAAGGGGTAACACTGTCGTTTTTGGCCGAAATTTTGACCCCCTCCGATCTTCTTGAAACTCTGGATTCTGACAGAGGGCCACGGGACTTCGACCAGCGCGCAAAAATGGAGGCTCTAGACCCTTCCAGAGCCGAGATATCGGATGTCAAAGTTTTGACCTGAAAAAAAACCATAAGGGGTAACACTGTCGTTTTTGGCCGAAATTTTGACCCCCTCCGATCTTCTTGAAACTCTGGATTCTGACAGAGGGCCACGAGACTTCGACCAGCGCGCAAAAATGGAGGCTCTAGACCCTTCCAGAGCCGAGATATCGGATGTCAAAGTTTTGACCCGAAAAAAAACATAAGGGGTAACACTGTCGTTTTGGGCCGAAATTTTGACCCCCTCTGATCTTCTTGAAACTCTGGATTCTGACAGAGGGCCACGAGACTTCGACCAGCGCGCAAAAATGGAGGCTCTAGACCCTTCCAGAGCCGAGATATCGGATATCAAAGTTTTGACCTGAAAAAAAAAAAACATAAGGGGTAACACTGTCGTTTTTGGCCGAAATTTTGACCCCCTCCGATCTTCTTGAAACTCTGGATTCTGACAGAGGGCCACGAGACTTCGACCAGTGCGCAAAAATGGAGGCTCTAGACCCTTCCAGAGCCGAGATATCGGATATCAAAGTTTTGACCCGAAAAAAAAACATAAGGGGTAACAATGTCGTTTTTGGCCGAAATTTTGACCCCCTCCGATCTTCTTGAAACTCTGGATTCTGACAGAGGGCCACGAGACTTCGACCAGCGCGCAAAAATGGAGGCTCTAGACCCTTCCAGAGCCGAGATATCGGATGTTAAAGTTTTGACCCGAAAAAAAAACATAAGGGGTAACACTGTCGTTTTTGGCCGAAATTTTGACCCCCTCCGATCTTCTTGAAACTCTGGATTCTGACAGAGGGCCACGAGACTTCGACCAGCGCGCAAAAATGGAGGCTCTAGACCCTTCCAGAGCCGAGATATCGGATGTCAAAGTTTTGACCTGAAAAAAAAACATAAGGGGTAACACTGTCGTTTTTGGCCGAAATTTTGACCCCCTCCGATCTTCTTGAAACTCTGGATTCTGACAGAGGGCCACGAGACTTCGACCAGCGCGCAAAAATGGAGGCTCTAGACCCTTCCAGAGCCGAGATATCGGATGTCAAAGTTTTGACCTGAAAAAAAAACATAAGGGGTAACGCTGTCGTTTTTGGCCGAAATTTTGACCCCCTCCGATCTTCTTGAAACTCTGGATTCTGACAGAGGGCCACGAGACTTCGACCAGCGCGCAAAAATGGAGGCTCTAGACCCTTCCAGAGCTGAGATATCGGATGTCAAAGTTTTGACCTTAAAAAAAAACATAAGGGGTAACACTGTCGTTTTTGGCCGAAATTTTGACCCCCTTCGATCTTCTTGAAACTCTGGATTCTGACAGAGGGCCACGAGACTTCGACCAGCGCGCAAAAATGGAGGCTCTAGACCCTTCCAGAGCCGAGATATCGGACGTCAAAGTTTTGACCCGAAAAAAAAACATAAGGGGTAACACTGTCGTTTTTGGCCGAAATTTTGACCCCCTCCGATCTTCTTGAAACTCTGGATTCTGACAGAGGGCCACGAGACTTCGACCAGCGCGCAAAAATGGAGGCTCTAGACCCTTCCAGAGCCGAGATATCGGACGTCAAAGTTTTGACCCGAAAAAAAAAAACATAAGGGGTAACACTGTCGTTTTTGGCCGAAATTTTGACCCCCTCCGATCTTCTTGAAACTCTGGATTCTCACAGAGGGCCACGAGACTTCGACCAGCGCGCAAAAATGGAGGCTCTAGACCCTTCCAGAGCCGAGATATCAGACGTCAAAGTTTTGACCCGAAAAAAAAAACATAAGGGGTAACACTGTCGTTTTTGGCCGAAATTTTGACCCCCTCCGATCTTCTTGAAACTCTGGATTCTGACAGAGGGCCACGAGACTTCGACCAGCGCGCAAAAATGGAGGCTCTAGACCCTTCCAGAGCCGAGATATTGGATGTCAAAGTTTTGACCTGAAAAAAAAAACATAAGGGGTAACACTGTCGTTTTTGGCCGAAATTTTGACCCCCTCCGATCTTCTTGAAACTCTGGATTCTGACAGAGGGCCACGAGACTTCGACCAGCGCGCAAAAATGGAGGCTCTAGACCCTTCCAGAGCCGAGATATCGGATGTCAAAGTTTTGACACGAAAAAAAAACATAAGGGGTAACACTGTCGTTTTTGGCCGAAATTTTGACCCCCTCCGATCTTCTTGAAACTCTGGATTCTGACAGAGGGCCACGAGACTTCGACCAGCGCGCAAAAATGGAGGCTCTAGACCCTTCCAGAGCCGAGATATCGGATGTCAAAGTTTTGACACGAAAAAAAACATAAGGGGTAACACTGTCGTTTTTGGCCGAAATTTTGACCCCCTCCGATCTTCTTGAAACTCTGGATTCTGACAGAGGGCCACGAGACTTCGACCAGCTCGCAAAAATGGAGGCTCTAGACCCTTCCAGAGCCGAGATATCGGATGTCAAAGTTTTGACCTGAAAAAAAAACATAAGGGGTAACACTGTCGTTTTTGGCCGAAATTTTGACCCCCTCCGATCTTCTTGAAACTCTGGATTCTGACAGAGGGCCACGAGACTTCGACCAGCGCGCAAAAATGGAGGCTCTAGACCCTTCCAGAGCCGAGATATCGGATGTCAAAGTTTTGACCTGAAAAAAAAACATAAGGGGTAACACTGTCGTTTTTGGCCAAAATTTTGACCCCCTCCGATCTTCTTGAAACTCTGGATTCTGACAGAGGGCCACGAGACTTCGACCAGCGCGCAAAAATGGAGGCTCTAGACCCTTCCAGAGCCGAGATATCGGACGTCAAAGTTTTGACCTGAAAAAAAAAACATAAGGGGTAACACTGTCGTTTTTGGCCGAAATTTTGACCCCCTCCGATCTTCTTGAAACTCTGGATTCTGACAGAGGGCCACGAGACTTCGACCAGCGCGCAAAAATGGAGGCTCTAGACCCTTCCAGAGCCGAGATATCGGATGTCAAAGTTTTGACCTGAAAAAAAAACATAAGGGGTAACACTGTCGTTTTTGGCCGAAATTTTGACCCCCTCCGATCTTCTTGAAACTCTGGATTCTGACAGAGGGCCACGAGACTTCGACCAGCGCGCAAAAATGGAGGCTCTAGACCCTTCCAGAGCTGAGATATCGGATATCAAAGTTTTGACCTGAAAAAAAAACATAAGGGGTAACACTGTCGTTTTTGGCCGAAATTTTGACCCCCTCCGATCTTCTTGAAACTCTGGATTCTGACAGAGGGCCACGAGACTTCGACCAGCGCGCAAAAATGGAGGCTCTAGACCCTTCCAGAGCCGAAATATCGGATGTCAAAGTTTTGACCTGAAAAAAAAAACATAAGGGGTAACACTGTCGTTTTTGGCCGAAATTTTGACCCCCTCCGATCTTCTTGAAACTCTGGATTCTGACAGAGGCCCACGAGACTTCGACCAGCGCGCAAAAATGGAGGCTCTAGACCCTTCCAGAGCCGAGATATCGGATGTCAAAGTTTTGACCTGAAAAAAAAAACATAAGGGGTAACACTGTCGTTTTTGGCCGAAATTTTGACCCCCTCCGATCTTCTTGAAACTCTGGATTCTGACAGAGGGCCACGAGACTTCGACCAGCGCGCAAAAATGGAGGCTCTAGACCCTTCCAGAGCCGAGATTTCGGATGTCAAAGTTTTGACCTGAAAAAAAAAACATAAGGGGTAACACTGTCGTTTTTGGCCGAAATTTTGACCCCCTCCGATCTTCTTGAAACTCTGGATTCTGACAGAGGGCCACGAGACTTCGACCAGCGCGCAAAAATGGAGGCTCTAGACCCTTCCAGAGCCGAGATATCGGACGTCAAAGTTTTGACCTGAAAAAAAAACATAAGGGGTAACACTGTCGTTTTTGGCCGAAATTTTCACCCCCTCCGATCTTCTTGAAACTCTGGATTCTGACAGAGGGCCACGAGACTTCGACCAGCGCGCAAAAATGGAGGCTCTAGACCCTTCCAGAGCCGAGATATCGGATATCAAAGTTTTGACCTGAAAAAAAAACATAAGGGGTAACACTGTCGTTTTTGGCCGAAATTTTGACCCCCTCCGATCTTTTTGAAACTCTGGATTCTGCCAGAGGGCCACGAGACTTCGACCAGCGCGCAAAAATGGAGGCTCTAGACCCTTCCAGAGCCGAGATATCGGATGTCAAAGTTTTGACCCGAAAAAAAAAACATAAGGGGTAACACTGTCGTTTTTGGCCAAAATTTTGACCCCCTCCGATCTTCTTGAAACTCTGGATTCTGACAGAGGGCCACGAGACTTCGACCAGCACGCAAAAAT
>JBBNEX010000575.1:0-22617 GCA_038021265.1 Cyprinella venusta | reverse complement strand
TTATTTTGAAAATAGGTTCTCAACACGATTAAGAAACAGGGAATTTGGAGGGACGTAAAGAAGTGTGCTAATTTTATCCGATTAAATTTTGAAATAAAATTCTTTTATCGAATAAAAAATTGTCCATAATAAATACACAATTAGGTACACCACTAGAAAACATATCATCAAATTCCTATATTATGTTGTCAGACAAAATTCTTTATTATATGGGCATTATTGTAATTGAAAAACAAACCAATCGTCATTTGTTAATTTTGCCAAAAATTTTATGTTTCTTGAATAAATGGTATCAACGTTCAGAATTTGGGTAGTCTGTCAACTTAATCCTGTTCTTTTGAGCCTCATAAAAACATTTAATCTAGCTCGTCAAGACAAAATATCTTTTCCTGGTCAACCTCTTCAAGGATTCAATATGAATTATGTGTGTATTGTTACTGAATACTGATCGCTAATTCGTTGTTTCAGCGAACAGCGATCTAAGAAAGGCTTTTTATCGAATGATGAGCTGTTTTTAAGCACTTCGCAACGTTTCGTTTACAAACTGATTGCCTCCATTTCAAATTGATTTCTAGTGCTAGATCCTTAATTTAATGACTAGATTTTTATGGACAAGGGCAGATCATTTGATTTTGATCTTCTGATAATTTTGATTTTCCATCTTCTACTTGAGATATTTCATATGTATATTCATTGTTTTATGTTTTTTGATTATCACATGTATGGTCGATCTGGAAAGTCTGATACTTGTTGATGTCATATTTGTTTGTTCCCAGGAGATAATTATCGATTATTTTTTATCGTGTAGCCGCATGAATTTTCTTAGCCATATTATCAGTGATACTCTACCACTTTTTTCAAAATCTATTAATTTTAAGATAACATTAATGTGTAAAATATCACACCATATTACTATAAAATTTTTTAAAAGGGAGGCTAAATTGAATGTGCGAAAATATAATCGAAAATTTCTTAGGGAGGAGTAAATAAAAAAATTATTGTGTTGCTGCGCCTAAAATGTTTCTGCTATTTTTTAAATTTATTTATTTCTTAAAAATAAAAATTGACGCACGTGATCGGGAAAATGGTGAAATTTATTGTGAAATTTGGACTTCATCTGGAAATATCGGCACCTTTTTTGGAAATTAACATACTTAATTGGAAAACTCTGAAACTAAATATCTAATTTTTTTGTAAGAAATTTGAAAAATAAAGATTTAGTATTAGATAATTCATGAAAAGCACGATTGGTGTTTAAGCGATTTATGGAATTGAGATTATTGTATATTTCGTTTTAAAATATTATTGTTAGTTTTTAAGCTTTAATTTTTGTCACCTGAAAGCAGGAATGTAGAATTTTTTTTAGCGGATTTCAGAAGTTTTGTCATAATGGTAGAAAAAATTTTATAAGATTTTTATGATATAACTAAATGAATAACTAAAAATATTTTAAGAATTTGCTCTGATGCGCTCATTATGATTGATTTGTTATATCTACAAACATTAAACAGGAAATTACTGTGATCGAAATGCTTTAATGTGAAAAAATAAAAGTGCATGAAATAAAATTTTTATGAATATCATAGCAGGATGATGCCGATTATTGTTAGAACGCAATAATTTTCTTATTATATATTTTATTGGAAATAAACACAATCCTTTAATATAAGCCACTAAATGCAGGGCCTGTTATCAGATAGATATAAACACTATAGTAATAATCGTTGATTTATTATCAAAATATTATTTCCAATATTATTTTCGTAAAATTTTAAATATAAAGCCTCCAAGACAGAGATATTCAAAATATATCACTACCGGAACACAATCATGGACCCAAAAAATGATTTTTGTCTTTTACGGTAAAAATTTTAAAAATTTATTATAAATTCCCAAAAATAAATATTTCAAAACAGACTTAAATGATTTTATCATTGTAAAATATAAATTCTTATGATTAGGCTAATGCCTGCCGCAATTGTTTGTAAAAATTTTCTCCGATTACTTTAATTTTAAGCATTATACACTTAATCGATGAATAGAAAGATTTTGCTAGTAAAATACATATAATTAGGCTACTTATTCTCATCCTGGTAAAAATTAACATTTATCTATTTATGTTTATGACAGTTATTAATATTAACTTTGTAAAAATTTAAAGAAATGTTGATTTTTCTGAAATTTGATTTTTTTTACTATAAAATGAAAATTATTTAGCATAAATACGGTTTTATATTCTTTTCCGTTTTTATAAAAATCTTAAAAGATCATACACAAGTGTTAATTAATTTTTTGACAAAAATTAACCTTTTTTAAAGTAAATTATAAAATTTATATTCCTGGTTTTTCATCTTATAATAGCCACTGTGGTTTACAAAAATATTAAACATAGAGTGATACCTCATGAAAACGTAATCTTCGGATAACGTGAGCTGCTTGTAACGTAGTTTTTTTTGCTGATAGATAACTGGCATTACGAGCCCTGCTTTGCACAATGAACTATATCAGATACCTCTATTTCGCTAAATCGTGCGTATTAGTCATCATCTAACATTTGTTTTTATGATCGAACGATATCAACAAACAAAATTTATTTAAACCAAGGTTTGAATTTTCCGTGCTAGCATAAAAAAATAATTATTTTTATTGCATTTTAATACAAAGCGTGCTTTGCACAACGATCGTTTCGCACAAAGAACTTACTCTTATAACGAATTAAATACGTTATGCGAGGAATTGCTGTAACTGTCGAAAAGTGCCCCAGGCTATTCAAAATAGTAACTATGATTTTCTTGATAAGCATATTTTTTATTTTTAACAAAAAGTTACAATTATAGATTGTAAGTTAAAAAAATAACATCTCGTCGCTCAATGAAAAAATGTTAAACGTTTTTTTTATTCACAATGGATATATCGCGCTTTTTGTCTCTAAAATATTTCACCAAGGATAAATAATATTTGTTATGGTACAAGAGATAAGTAAGAAGATTAGCTGTTAATTAAGGCCTTTGTCATTGAAATATTGCTTAAATACTAGTTCTTTTAAATAACAAAGCCTAAATCATTATAAAAATATACATACGAACTAATTCAAGCAAGGCAGTAAAAAGAGGTTTATCAAGAATTAGTGGTTTAAATGATCAATTCCGCAATTAAATGAATGATTATATGAGCAAAAAATGAATTAAAACTTCGCAAAAATTAAAAGACAGTTAAAATGTTAATGTTACCTCGTCACTATATGGCGCTAGTTAGAAATATAAGTTATAGCTAAAAGATAACTAAACTTGCATTTGAGAGGAAAAATGATATAGAAATTAAAAAATAACAATTCAAGTGCGATTGATATTTAAATTGTAATTCTCACGCTAATTTTGACACAGAAATTCAATATTTAGAAGTGTTTTTTTTAGTCTTATATTGTATTAAATTTATTACACGGAATGATTTGGATTCAGACTAATATCTTTTGACCTTGACGAAGAAATTTTACAATGATTCATGCGATAAGCTGTTTATTTTTTTCGACGTTGAACAATTAACAGTGGCTGTTTAGGAACATATATTTCACAAATTCCTAGTTATAAATATTAGCTTTCTTTGTTCTACTGAGACAACTATACTTGCAATTGATAATATGCGATTTCAACAGACACTAAATCTGAGCCAATATAAAAATATTTCAGTTCATTATCTTACGTTGTATTAACCATTTTTATTCTGTGTGAGTTATTATTTTTCATTGATTATATTTATGCTGGATGCGATACAAATCCTGCGTCACAGAAAATTTACTGGAATGAATAGCGAACGCTTTTAGATGGGTTTTTAATATCAATATATCCATTATAATTAATCTGAACCTTTCTTAATGAATATTATATATTAAATGATTATTGTAGATAATAATCATATGCCTATATTTTAAATTTTCTGTTTTATAACTTGTGAGCTTTTATGGGTGGTCTTTAACTTTGATCAGACCAATATTAATGGGATTTTTTATCAACATACCTATTAAATAAATTTTATTGACTATTTTAAAAGCATGATGGAGCTTTTTGTGAATTATTCTTGGTCTTTCTGTTAGACACGGTTGATTTATTCTGATGTAAAAACCTGTCATTCGCGTATTTAAGAATAAAAAAAATAAAAATTAAATTCTTAAGATCAATAAATAAATTTTTGATGAAAATTATTCTTTTATGCATGCAACGTCTTAGTTTTACATATTTAGCAATCGAAAGTTTATTATTAAGCATGAAAAATACTTTTGACTTGTTTGTTTATATTTATTATAGAATACGTCTCAATGAAGTCTTCAGGTCTTAAGTTATCTTTTACCTGATGTTTAATAAATATGAATTGCGATATCTGCAAATTTCTAGCAGCTTTGGGAGACATAAAAATGATTAAATTTAAAGGGCAGAATTTATTTTGCTATATTTTAATTTTAATCTACCTTACATGTTTTAATCACATGAATTGAGCATAAAAAGATTTTCATTATGATTTGTTTAAAACGAAATGCGATTTATACAAAAATATCCTGAATAAGACAAAGCTATTTGCGCTATCATATAGTAGTGCTGTTCGATTAATTTAAAAAAAAATATATTATTATTTGATAAATGTTCCATTCCACGAAAATTTTGACAAGAATATTCATGCGTAAATTTGTTTTTTAATCTATTTTTCTAGCGAATTATCGTATTTAATATTATAATGGTCAAAAATTTTTATGCCTTATCTGGATTTTGTATTCAATTTTCGGATCAATACAACAAAAAGTCGTAACTGGTAATGCATATCGGTAATTTTTATTTTCCGTTATCGAAAAATTGCCTTAAGAATTAATAATATGGAAAAATGTAACAGTTTTAGTACGAATGTATGCAATTTTGGCGTACGTCGTAATCTGTCGTATCATGTTCAACTTCATCAGATAATTTAATTTTGGTATTTTCTCAAAATAGATCCCAAAAAAACTGAGTAGAATTATCAAATAAACATTGATCACTCCACTTAAAACGTCGAATTTTTACAACTTCTAACTATTACTTCCTATTTTACAAAAATATTTTAAGCGTCGGATCAAATTGAGAATCATCAGCAGACTACTAAATTATATCACTGATGAAATGCAATCGATAAGTGCAAATTATGTCAACGGGTTCGTACAATATTGTGAGATCTGAAATTCAAACTAAGAATTCCAATCACATAATTTTGTAAAGCAATTGCTATAAGATGAATATGAAGATATTAAAAGCAAAGTGTACGAGAATCTTAACCATGTGAAGCATTTGAGCATTACTGTCGATATTTTGACAAGAAGAAAAAGAAAAGCCTCACTTACAATTACAGCTCATGGTATTAGCTAAGATTTATTTGCAAAATTGAACGGTAATATTGACAACGTAGGTTTGATAAATAAAAATCCTGGTAAAAACGTTTAAGATGCAATAAAACAATGTTTTTTAAATTTATAGCTTACAGTCGTTTGCATATCAATTGGACGATATTTCATAAGGTTGGACGACATTTCATATGTTTGGCCATCATTTCACACGGTTGCGCAGCATTTCATAAGGTTGGACAACATTTCACTAGGTTGGACTTTACTTTTCAATGACTTCAAGAGATTCAGACATTACAATATATTCAGATGGCGAAGGTATGTCAATCATAAAATTTATTTTAGAAGCAGGAAATCAAATAACCCAAAACATTAATCGAAAAAAAAAATTTTGTTAACTGCTGAAAAAATCAAAATTTAAAAAAAACTTATCAACGCTAAATCCTCCATAAAAGATATTTCCATCGCCTTAGGAATAAGCCAAACGTCTGTGAAAAGACACAAAAAACGTTATGAAGAAACCGGGGAAATAATCATAAGCAAGGCCAATAAACGCCCAAACTTACAATTTGAAAGCAGAGTATCAGAAATCGTACAAAACAATAATGCATGCAATTTAGAAGGTATAAAAAGGACCCTTAGCGAAAGTAATATCGACACCAGCAAGTCAACAATATACCGAATATTGAAGAAGAAACTTACTAGAAAACGCTTGCAAAAAATTCCGGCAGAAAGAAACACACCAAGCAATATCAACAAAAGATTTACATATTGCAGAATGATTTCTGAATCAGAGGATAATCGTCTGGTATTTGTTGATGAGACCGGCATCAATCTCCATACGAATGAAAATTTTGGGTATTCTCCAGCAAATCAGCCAGCAGTTTCAACTCAACCAGCCAATCGTGGACTAAACACAACCTGTTTAGTTGCAATAAACACAAATGGAGTTATTTGTCTTGAAATTTTCGATGGTAGAGCTGACGCAAACAGATTTGTAGGATTCTTCAGATATCATTTGCAACCTGTTCTAAAAGAAAACAGCATCATAATCATGGATAATGCCACGATACATCATGCTTCCTCATTCAAAAGTTATGCCGAGGAAAATAATGTTCGAATAGAATATCTCCCTGCTTATAAACCGCAGTTGAATCCAATTGAGGAATATTTTTCGAAGTTTAAGTACACTTTAAGGTACACTCCAAATGAACCAAATACTCGAACTGAACTGCAGGAATTAGCTTCTTCGATTCTTACATCACATCGAACGTTTAATATGAATGGATATTATCGGCATATGAGGTTTTTCGTTGCAAAAGGATATCGCAATGAAATTTTTTAATATATCTTAATCAAATTTGCATCAATAATTTAACGTGTTTTTTACTTTTACAGGAAAAAAAATTTTTTTTATTTATATGGTCCAACCTTGTGAAATGTTGTCCAACCTTATGAAATGCTGCGCAACCGTCTGAAATGATGGCCAACCATCTGAAATGTCGTCCAACCTTATGAAATATCGTCCAAATGATATGCAAACGACTGTAATTGAAATATTTTTCTCTTGCTAAATACAATACCTGCTCATTGAATAATACTGGATGTCAATTGATAAAAAATCTTTTAATGGCTCATAATTCTTGGTTCTCGCCTTCAATATATCTGTGAAGATAAGATGAATTATAAGCCCTTTTAAATTATCCTCAACCTTAAAAAGCGACATATTTAGTCAGTTCTTTATATCAAAGTAATACATGGACAAAAATTTTGAAAATTGCTCAAGAGTAGCTGGAAATGCCAGATAAGACACTAATTTATGATTATCAAAAATTAGGAAGCTCTCTTAAATGTTTTTTGTATTCATAAAAATTAAGCGACAGATTGGTATACTGCTTTCGCTGCCTTAGAACTGAAGATGAACAAAGTAACAGGCTATGTGTTAAAAGATTATGGTAAGACACAAAAGACACTTGTGGTTCTAAGTAAGCTTAAATAAGCCACCGAAATTGCATCCCGTAAACCAAATTTCAAAATCTATTGTGCAAACTGTTGTTAATTATATATATAAATTCTCTTGATATAAGTATAAAACATCGGCCATAAATGGAAGAACTA
Organism: Cyprinella venusta; assembly: GCA_038021265.1. Taxonomy (NCBI): domain Eukaryota; kingdom Metazoa; phylum Chordata; class Actinopteri; order Cypriniformes; family Leuciscidae; genus Cyprinella; species Cyprinella venusta. Next base: position 15,140 of record JBBNEX010000575.1, on the reverse strand, counting down.
ATTAACTAATCACCTCAAAAAATAGACAAATAGAATCGGATAGAATTAGGGTGTAAAATTTTACTATTACTCTTAAGAATTTGTTAATTTCCTATTTTACAAGGTAAAAAAATCATTTGGAAAAAATAAGTTGATGACCTAATCCACGATTGAAATCTTCAATCAGTGAGGTTAAACAAATACTGAATTTTGCACGAAAATATTTTATAATTGATCTAAATTTACAGACATCGCATTTTACAGATTTTATTATTAAAACGAATAATTACGTTGGACAAGCAGCAGCTACTTATCAAGACCGGAGGATTCTCAACACGTAAATTAAAATCCGAACTTTTGTTGCGAGATACAGGACAAGCTTGCAGAAATATACCATGATTCATACAATCCGATTCTGTTAAAAATTTAAAAATTTCTTGGTTAAACACATTATTTTTTAGAATTATTCTAAAATACTTGATATAAACTAATGGCGACTTATAATTCATCTAAAGTCTCAAAATTGATAAATTTCATTGCTGACTAAGTTAGCAGAGAAGTTTGTAAGTCCACCTGCCGATTCTATACCATCTAAATGAATAATATCCGCTAAGAGCCATATAATCTCAGGACGCCGCATTTTTAAAATCAAAATACTGAAAGTTAATTGATATTACTCTTCAAAAAAGACAGATAAGAATATTTTGTTTTAAGATATTTTTATGAAAAGTATATTAATTTACTGCTATTTTTTGCCTTTATTAATTTTTTACTTTGCTTGTTTATTTTTCCTCGTGTTATTTAATGTAAAAATATTCTTTATTTTAACTGTCGAATTTATTTCCCGAATAAATCGATAATTTAATCTCACATCTTTGAAATTTAGCGTTACTTGAATAAGACGATCTGTTATTAAAATAATCCATTGAATTAAATATGAAAATCAAAAAATAACCCTGAATCGAATAGAATTGATATTTTATTGGTGTATAGTCGAGCACTATTATATGGTATTATTAATATTTTACATCCAAATACAGTGATACCTCGCATAACGTACTCAATTCGTTCTAAAAATAAGTACTTTATCCGAAACGAACGTTATGCGAAGCATAGTTTGTACTAAAATGCAATAAAAAAAATCAATTTGTATGTCGACAAAAAAAAAATAAAACCTCAGATTTGAGCAATTTTGTGTGTGGATATCGCTCGATCTCAAGAATATATCGTATTTCATAACAAATACGCGCGCTCACGTGAAATAGTTAAATCTGATTTAGTTCGTTGTGTGAAGCCAGGTTCGTTATGCGATCTATCAATAGGCACAAAAAAAAAGTACGTTAAGCGCAGCGTACGTTATCCGAGGAGTACGCTATGTGAGGTATCACTGTAAAAGGTTTCCGTAAAAGTTTTTTGAATGCAAACATTCTTAGGATAATGAAATAATTCAATCAATTTAATCGTACATATATCCCACTAAAATAAAAAAAATGAACTTGGATTTTTTTGCAAAATATTCTGTTGCCTTAAGGAAAAATTTTCTTGAATAATTATTGTTAGAATGATCTAAAACGGCAATTTTGGTACTGGTTCTGACACAAAAAAATTCTGAAACAATATATTAAGATGCTTTCATCTAAATTCAAATCGAATAAATATGCCAAAATAGCCATTTCTATTGGTATTTTTTAAGAGATCAATATCTGTGTTTGATTCGATATCAATAATCTAAATAACTAAGAGCGTCTGATTACCGCTAAATCATTACAAACGTTTATCCCATAAAAGAGCTTTTCTTCTTTCATTAATTAGATATTAAAACAATCGACAAAATGTCTTAGACCAGAAAAAATACAAATTTTTGTACTATGAAATTTAATATCTGGTGTTCAGGAAAAGGCATCAAAAAAAACATTTTTAGTTTAGGATGTTGAATCTCTACGGGCTTTAACAATTGTGCCTTCATTCTCAAAAAATTATATCACGTTAATATAAAACTTAAAAATTTACGTAATAAGTTTAACACAAAGATGATTGAAAATGTTTTACTAATTTTTTTTCCTTGAATAGTTTTATTGAATTTTATAGAGAAACCATTATTTAATCAATTTTCTTAAATATCAAAATTTTTATTTACCCAAAATTTTATGCAATCAAAAATTTTTATGCAATCAATAATGCCAAGATCATCGTCATTATATTTGCTGTAAAGAATTTCATTCATGAAAAATAAAATATTGATTAAATATAAATTATCACTAATTTCAAATATTCTGAATTTAACTTTTTATATTTGTAAATTAATAAAAAGATTGCCCATACATATACTATGATGAACATGTCTAGAAGATGTCTCGTAATTTATTTGAATTGATAAAAATGTTTTATGTCATATTTGTTAAGAACATTAACTTAGTTTTATCTTAGATACTTTCTAATAAAATAAAACGCTTGATTGTTTATTTGACTACATGACTTATTCGGCAATTTTTTTTTTATTAAAATCAATCGAATAATGATTAATTAATTTTAAAATAAAATAGCTATCTATTTCGAAATAAACAAAAAAATAATAGTTAAATTTTTTTTTTCTCGGTACGAAACTTGTCTTGTCTATTTTATATTTAAGGTGATAAAATTCCTATAATATTAAACAATAATACATATCCGGCTGTTTATTAAAACTTATTTACAGAGTATCTTTGTCTTCCATGATATTTTTCGGAAGATTATATTTCTATTTTTTAATAAATATTTGCCATACCAAATACGCAAACTTTTAAACAATCTCGGCTTACATCACACGATTTCATGTTGAAATTTAAGCTGTATTTCACTAGAATGTTATATTCGGTGAAAACTCTCTATGCGTAGATCATAAGAATTCAGCATAAGTAAATTTCGTTTGTGTCATGTCATAAAGGGTTAGCTTTATTAATGCTAAAATACGCTGAAGGCGGATAAACTGTTTCGTCTATTATAGATTTGAAAATTTCATACATCCAACAAGAACGTTATCGTTTAAATGTTTTTTCAATATAAATATTTGACAGCTCAGGAAACTCTTTGATTGGTTTGAATGTACGAAGATCCCACTACAATTATAAAAAGAAAATAACTAGTATATTATTGATAATTATTTGATTATCTGATGGAGTAAAAATTCAGAAAAAAGATAATTCAATTGATTGAAAACGTGAATTTGAGTGTTGCTCCTTGTACATTACAGTTCTGAATTATTGATTAGCAAGCTTTCATCTGAATTCACATCCGGTGAGAGAAGACATAATAAGCGTTTCTTTCTCTGTTTTTAAAATTGTTGAAAATATTTTTTGTTTTCAATATCAATTATCTATTTAAAAAAGAAAAATCTGATTACTGATGCATCATAATGGTCGTCAAGCCCATAAACGTGCTTTTCATGTTTCATTATTTTCATATGATAATAATCGACAAAATATTGAACACTGAATAATAAAATATGTATATTACGAAATAACATTTTCTTTATCAAATTCAGGTGAATATTTCCACAGTAAGTATTTCGTAGAATATGGTAAGCTGCAGCGACCTCCGCCAATAATAAGGCTTCCTCCCTAAATAGTTAACTTTGAGTTGTGTTACGTGTGATACATATATTTGCCTCTATATTCTCTGAGGAGGTTTCAAAATTCGCTTGCTGCTTTCTCCATTAAATAATCGTAATGATGAATCGTGGTAAATTAATATTGAATCGTTGTTCTTAATTTTGATCAGGTGGTTACTAAGAATTTCGTATTTGTTATATTATGGAATCTATTGTGAAAGTAAGTGGTTGTGTGGATTTGACTTAACAACGGTTAATAATTACTTTGAATAACTATTGAGACGAATTTCTGATACATCGGAATCAAATCTTTTATATTTCTTAATATATATGGATAAGTGGAAATACATAATAATACGATGAATATAATTTACCACAACACTCATGATTTAGGTGTTACATTCAACATTTTTTCAAAAATTTTAGACTTTAATAAATTTTTTGCTGTACTTTATTGATACAATAGATTTTTTCATTGTTGTTTTTCGATGTTTTGCTACTTGTAATGTCCAGGTTTTTTCTAAGCCTTTATCAAAGTAATTACGTAAAAATCTGTTATAAGCTCTGAAAATTGTTTGCATCTGTTATGCACAGTGTGAATATTTTTTCGATAATCACCTTAAATTAAATTTTTTTTAAGTCAAGTATATAAAACGCATTCAAAAATTTATCAAGATTTTTCATATTAATTATAGGAATATTAATAATCTTAGGTGGGTCAGACCATTCTAGCATTATCGACATCTTACGAGATAAAAGCTTTCTAATTATTACATAAATGTTGTAAATTACCTTAATTTAAACTATTTTTTACAACTAACTTGAGAAAATTCTACGAAAAATTTTACTTAGACTTACAGAGTCAAAATTTAAATCATATCATTCAACATAATCTAGGCTCAGAAAACCTATTGGCAATCCCAACCAAAAAAGCTTGCACGATTATCACTCCACTACATACTAAAAAAATCGGATTGGCATTCAAAACAGATTCAAACTCTTTGACATATAGTGTGATTTTTACTTATAAATAGTTCAAAAATCAATTTTATTGCTTTTAAACTATAATTTTAATGTAATTAGTTAAATTATAAAATACGAGATTTCAATTTAAAGTTGTTTTTACACATATTGGGAGATATTTCATAAGAATTGACTACGTTTAAAACGGATGGCCATCTTTTCAAAAGGTTGCGCAGTGTTTCATAAGGTTTGACGACGTTTCACATGGTTAGACATGATTTTTTAATGGATTTAAATAATTATAAAGTGATCAATTTTTCAAATACTGAAGGTAAAAAAATATTTTTATATGCAAAAGTATCCGAAAATCAACTCACGCCAATAAATCAGACTAAAAAGTATAATTTTTTGATAGTTGAAAAGATTAAAGTCTTAAAAAATATGATAAATGCAATGAATTCATTTAAAGACATGTCAATCGCTCTTGGAATCAGCCTCACCTCCGTAAAAAGGCATAAGAAGAGTACGAAGAAACCGGAAATATCATAATTAACTAGGCCAAAAAACCGTCGAACGAGCAGTTAGAAAATTTACATCAGAGAAAATTCAAACCAATAACGCAACTAATTTAGAAAGCATAAAAATAAATCTCGCGGAAGAAAAAGTATTCAAGAGTCGACCAACAATATGCAGGGTCATAAAAAAAACAATATAACGAGAAAACGGCTCAAAAATTATGACAGAAAGGAATACCTTAACAAACATCACAAAACGACTATCTACTGTCGAACGATCCTGGATATAGAAGACAAGTGAGCTGTGTTTATTGAAGAGATTGGTGTCAACCTTGACACAGATGATAATTTAGCTATTTTTTGCAAGGTATGGTAGCGATTTCGAGTCAACCTGTCAAAGGAAGACAGAAAAGTTTCTGTTTAGTAGCGATTGATTAAACAGGAGTTTTGTGTTTTGATACATTTTATGGTGCTGTATATTCGAATAGACTCCGATTATTTTTTGAAAATCATCTTCTGCCTGTTCTCAGAGAAGGCAGCATCGTTTTTATGAATAACGCAACAATCCATCACTCAGCAACATTGATCCTAAATATTCATGAAAGTTATTTAAGAATGGAATTTATCCCGCCATGCACTCCGCAACTAAATCCCATCGAGGTGTATTTTTCTAAATTTAAATATACTATCCATATATTCTCCTAACATGCCTTCTTCTAGAAATAAATTAAAAACTTCGTACACATTAATTCTCTGTTTCAGTCGATCTTACAACATGTCAGGCTACTACCGTCATATGATAATTTTCTTGGATAAAGGATATCACTCTCAACATTATAAATTTGGAATTAAACATGATTTTTCTATCATTTATCTTTTAAATTGTTTTTTTTTGTCAAATTATGATGATTTTTTTATCATAAATTAAAATAAGGTCTAACCTTGTGAAACGTGGTTCATTCTTATATTATATCACCCAATTAATTTAAAAACGACTGTAATAATGGCAATAAAGTGATGCTAGTTAAATTTTCAATCTTAGAAAATATTCCAATATAATTTTGTATTTTTAATTTGACAATCAAATGAAAAATACTTATAGGAAAACAATTTACACTTAAAGGGATTTATTTAAAGAATATTGAATAAATATTATCTATGAATTTTATAACTTTTCTAGTAGAATTGTTTAACCCTTTTGTTTGGAGCGAAAAAATTTATCTATATGTGATTTTAAGTTTCATATGACAATCATTGGTGTATGAATCTATTCTATCTACCTGTAACTTATATATTAAAGTGTATAAGCGCATCGATTATATTAGCAACTTTTTTAGATTTCTCAATAATTAAATTATTAATATTGTATAAATTTTTAAAATTAAAACAAATCGAGGAATTTTTAACGTTGATAAGATAATTTATCCTCTCTTATTTATATATGTTATACCCAGTATATATAATGCATCTCTTAATTGTCTTATTTATATTAAATTACCATAAGAGTATGTTTATAATATTTTACAGCTTTATTCCAAATGACCAAGAAAGCTTTCTTTCCAAAAAAATGAATGATTTTTAAAAATTAACAGCATACAGTAGCATTGGAGAACATAAATTATTTTAAAAATTGTCACCTAGAAGGAAAAATTTTATCGGTAATAAGATGACAAAAAAATATATAAATTGCGCTGAAAAATCGTAATTCAGAATTCTTATTACAATTAATTAATGAAGATTTTCACCGAGATGTTATGACAACATTCGTCTAATAAATCACCGGCCAATTCATAATTAAAAATATTTTAAAACAAAACTATTTAAGGAATTATAAGATATGGTATACGAGGGGTGGTTAATTCTAATTCCATTCATATTCAAATTTAAAATATATTTAATAAGTACAGAACAACCAGTGTAAACAAGTTCGCATCATAACAGTATTTATTATGTTAAAAAAAAACTAATTTGTGTTTCTATTGAAATAAATTCATAATAAAAATATAAAAAAAAAATTCGTTTTTAATAAGAAGGGAGAAAATATAAAAAAATAGTTTTATAAAATTAAGGCATTATAACACAAAAAAAAACTCATTAATGCTGGAATTAATTTTATTTATATTTAAGCTAGATAAATCTGTTGTAGTAATTATAACATATTTATCAATATATAAGGAGTAACTTTTAATCAAAATTTAAGAACCCGAAATAGTTAGAGATCTATTACAATAGCCGTAAACAATCTTAAGTTTATCAATTCTTTAGTGATTAAAAATAACTCGATCTTAAATGCTATTCAAAAATTTATCAATTAAGATTCCTGTAAATTTAAAGGTTTCAAGGATCAATATTTAGTTTACAATATAATATATTCATATCTAAAAAAAAATGTTGATACCTTTAATGATTATTTGAAAAATTAATTTGGTTACAAAAATTATTCTAGTGAATTAAAAAATTATGACATTCAATAAAAATCAAGTATACGCCCTATTAAAAATAATATTTTATAGAAACATCACCATCAAATCGAAATAATTTATTTAAAATAAATATGATTTAAATATAAGTATATTGTTTATCAATGATTTTAATAAATAAAACAAAAAAAATTGATCGATTTTTAAGCACAATGGTTCATTAAAATAACATTTATATGATAATGCACATTAAGAACCCTTTAATGAAAGATTAATAAAAAAATGCGAAATCTTTGTCAACAAATAGTAGTCTAAAAAAACTCTAATCAAATAACAAGTTTTTTCTAACTTTATTACAGCAATCTGCGGTTTCATAAGATAAAAAACTTTAAAATTTATATACAGCTAGATCTCAATGACTAAGATTTTTCACATTATAATATTTAACCGTTTTTTGTATTTTTTGACTTTTCTTTAAAAACCTTGGCTTTTTTTATGAAAAAACACTTTACTTGAATCCCATTTCATTACATTTAATTCATTTAGACTGAACCAATTTACTTATGATGAAATGTATTAGGATGATTTAGAAAATTTTTCATTTCAATTAATTATTAATTATGGTTGAATATTTTTTTTTGTTTTTTATTTCAGAAAAATTTAAAACTACAAATTTTTTTTGTGATAATTCAGCTAAAAAAATTAAGAAGCTTAATCAGATCAATTTCAGAAAAATAAAATAATTTCAGTCAAATTGACGATTTTGAGCATTTCAATTTGAATAAGAAATACAAATATTTAATCATAAGTTAAATCGATCCAGTAATTTCAGTATTTTCCGATAAAAGTTTAATTCAACTCTTAAATTGAATTAAAATTTTAGTTATAAGCGATTTTTTTAAGATTTTTAAGTCATTAGACATTTATTAATAAAAAAAACCATAAAGGTATTTATATTAAAGTTAAGAAAATAATGGAATAGATTAAGGGATAATAAAATAAATAAAATTTGTGTGGTATGAATATGTTTAATATGACATTGTGAAGTTTAAAATCAGTATTATAATATCGATATTTGAAAGTGTAAAATACCTTTCAGATTTAACTCAACATATTTTATAAATTTTTCATACTCTTCTTCTGAACCAAAAGCAGTAAAATAAGATATCTTGATCAGACTTGAAATCTTGTAGAAGGCCGATGGTATACCACCATTTGAGTAAATTTTAATACGTCTGCATAATATCCAGGCATAATTTAAAATATTTTTTTGGTAATTTGAATTATGGACAACTAGCAATATCAATGTTTGAATAAGCTTTACGTCCAAAAATTCATGTAGAGTGAGTAAAATATGAATAAAATGATCCATTAAACTCAAATAACAAAGTAATCGAATTATTGATACAGCATTTTTATCTTTGGTAGGTTTTGATAGAAAAAAATCACAAACTTCCATGATTTGAAATAAAATTCCGTTTTTAATATATTGTTGATAGATATTTCTGACTGTGATATTGTATTTAATCGGATATTGTAAAAATTCATCGTATTTGTATATAATGTTATCATTAAGTATTTTTATCAATTTTGTTTTTGATCCAACAGATATCTCGATCAAGTTTTCATATATCATTAACAAAGTAAAATTAAAATTCTCATAGCGCTTTATATGATCGACGTACCATTTACACAAGTTTAATGGAGTTTTCTCTTCTATAAAAAATTTAGGATAAAAAGTAAATTTTGATATAAATAACGGTAACGCTCGATGATTAAGCGAAATAATTCTAAAAAAATCCCAAATTAGTTGATTTGAATCTGTATTTATCGGTTTTCCACCTAAATCTTCTTTTATCAAGTCTTTGACGCATCCGATGTAAAGAATTTTCAGTATTATCTCGAAATTATTCGGTAAAATAAATTTCTAAAATTTAAAAACAATATCGACGTAAATCAAAAAATTATTAGCAATAAAAAATTTTTATTTCTATTATACAAATTAATTGGTTTACGACATATTGCCAATAGCATTAAATATAAATAAAAAAAATTAAATTATAAATTTGATTTAAAAATTTTCAAAAATTATCTGATTTTTATTCTGTCACAAAAATAGAAGATTAAATTTTTTTGCAAAAATAACTTTTGTATCATAATCCTTGAAATAGGGCTGAAAATTCAAAATTTTATTTATCAAAATATTATATGAAATTTATTATGATTTATATTAATTTAAACGATTATTTTGTAAAATACATACGAAAATAGTCGAAGTAAAAAATGGATAAATAGAAATATAGATAAATTATGGACGATTACAGTAAAATTTTATATTTAAAATATTTTTATGAGCGAATGATGATAATTATTATTATTAAACCGCTCAAACTGCCTGATATCCTTTGCTTTTATGGTATCAATACTAGTGTTAAATACCATCAGCAATCAGAGCATTCCCAACACGATCAGTATTTCTGATTTAAAAATCAAAACAAGCATATCTACGTGATTTTTTTCTAGACGGGACACTGTAAATTATTTTTTCAATACATAGAATCGTATAGTTAGCCATATTTAACGGAGTGATATTGAATTGGCAATCGTAAAAAAGATTGCCTGCAGTGGCAAGCCTTTATCAATCAAATTTTTTGAAATATCACATGTTAAAATAAAATTGCTTTATGTTGTGAAGCCTAAGTCGTTTCGTACTACATGCCATTAAATTAAAACCTTTTTATATGAAATACTAGAGTAAATTCAATATCAAGATTGAATAAAATCTTTGAATTTTATTTCGACAATAAAATTTTTATGATTTTTGGTCAAAGTTAATGGCATTTTTTGATCAAATAAATTCATTTTTATCTGTATCGAGTTGAATGCTATTGCCAATTTAAATAAACTGAATTTAAGGTAAATATTTAAGCGATTGATGGAAAAATTAGGTATTAAAATGATATTTATTATTTTCGTATTTTGCATCTTGTGATAAAGGATAAAAAATTATTTAAAAATAAAAAAACATAGAAAATCGATGATATTGACTTGCGATTTCTTTAAAATTTTATTCATTTTAATATGAAATACATTTATTATTTGATATATTTTAAAAAAATTAAACAAGTGTTAAAGTTATTCTTTTATTTTGAGTAATGCAAAAAAATATGTGTAAAGATAGCATCTAATTCAAGTGTTTTAAATTCATTCTGGAATTTTGAGATAAAAAATAGTTTTAGGATAAAAAATAATTAGCTATAATATAATTAGATCGCAGTCACTGTGTGACCAGATTCAAGCCCGCCTAACGTTTTTTACAACAGTAAAGTAACCATCTCGCAATATGGCACTGTATTGTTGCTTATACATATATTGCAGTGTAATAATATTACGAATTAATATCATTAGATTTCAAAAAATATATTATATATTGAATGTGAATCTCATAAAGATGGTCATTATTAAATTCCTTTTATTTTCTTTTAATTTTACAAAATTTAAAATTTTTATTTAAAGTTACATTTCAATTCCTAAAAAATCTCTTACTTTTGTCATTTCTTGATTGAAAATAAAGATTTAAAAAAATTTACTTTATGATATTTAAAAATATTGTTTGCCACGATAAATATATATACTACTAATAATCCATTCATAGTACGAGGACGGAATCAAGCTTTTACTTGTTTGTGATGAAAAACTATTACATATTAATATTTAGCTTCATAAAATCATAAGAGATCCTAAATAGGCTAGACGGAAAATAAAAACATTATTTTAGTTTTAACGTTTCTGTATTTAATTTATAGCATATGAAACGGCCTATAACTTATATACGACGCTATTACTTAGTATTTTTATAAAAATTATTACCTTTTAAACCATTGAAAATTAAGAGTATCTTATTTAGGTTCACTTAAGTCAAAATAACTATATAAATTTTTTGAAAAAAATTCTTCGAAACAATCTCGAAATTATTATATTTTTTTAATTGACGAATAAATTAGATACAGAATTGAATAAAATTAGTTACTTTTATTTTATATAAAAAACAGTAATATCAATCAAATATATCGTCAAATCAATATATGCTTGAATGATATTTAAACAATATAGCAAGCAAATATGGCTCAAAACACATATAAATTACATTTTTTCTAAACTAAAAATTATATTTTTTGCGCACTTGAATGAAAATAATCATGAAATTATTTAACTAGACGACTTCAGTTTAATTGAGCAACACGGGGTGGCCAATTTAAAGTCTTAAATTTTTGAAAAAAATTTTAATAATTGAGTGATTGTTATATTCTCAGATTATTTATAGATTCGAACATTTTAATCGGATTAAAAAAACATTATTTAAGAAGGAAAAAAACTAAATAATAGAAGAAATGATTTTTTTTATAAAATTGTAGATCAAAACAAACGCGCCATTAATTTGTGAAAAATTCAAATAACAATACTGTAAATTCCAAAGATTAACTAAAATAATATAAATAGAGGGCAAAATAAATAATAATTTACGGTTTAAGGTCATTTAATAAATATCTCTAACAACTCAGATAATTTTATTTGTTTTTAATCTTTATTGCTGCATTCTTCTAAATGTAAATTTTTAAATTGATTTATAAAATATTCAACAATAAGATTTAGAAAAATTGACAACGACAAATAAATAATTAATTAAATAAGCTAGTTTTAAACAAATATAATATATAACTGAATCTGATTGCGCTTAATATATATAGCAAGCGATATTTTTGATGACATAATATTGTTAACTTTATTTATATATCGATAGAATATCCTAATTAGATGAATTATTTTAGACGATATATGGAAAAAGTCGCATTAATATTTTTTACTCTATCTCTATCCATAACAATCGTAAAATAAAAAAAAATTTAAATAAAATGTGATCATATTGGCATGAATTTATTTAGCAAATGATTGTGAAGCAAATCTCTGCTTTTAGTTATTCATTACTTTTAATTTTAATCAATTTTAAATTTTTATTTATGAATATGTAAGTACAAGATTTGCCGATTTTAGTTGATTTATCAATTTATTGATGTAATATTTTGCTTAATAAGTCTGTCAATCGAATTCAAAATTAAGTTTAAACTCAGTTTAATATCAAATTTACTAAAAATTAATTCATATTTTTTTATAATATTTTTTAATAATATACAGCGTTTCCATTCAAAAAGGCGCATATTCAATTTAAAAGCGAGCTTTTCCATTTTGACCCGATCAAAAATATTTTAATTACAAATTGATAGAAAAATTGAAAAAATTTAATCTTAACGTGATAAATAATAGTTTTTTTAGTTCTCTGTGGCCTCTTTTGCCAAGCAGACGTCAACGTATGTCTTTATATGATTGTAGTACCCCAAATAATCATTTGAAGTAATACCTGCGTACGAACTAATAACAGCTTCCATTAACTGTTCAGGGTTATTTGGTTCAAACCTTCTGACAAGATTTTTTAATTTACTAAGGTTTCTTTAATGGGATTCAACATCGAACTGTAGGGAGTAAGATATAATATTTGATGACAAAATGCAGTTATAGCATTAAGTATTTAATCACATTTGTGAAATGGTACGTTGTCCATAACAAATGTACAGTTCGACAGACGCAATTTAATTAGTTTTTGGAATAAATTTGACATGTAAGATCCATATTTATTTCTATTGTATGCTCTGTCTAATATCTCAAAATATATGAGCCCATTTTTACTCATACAGCATGAAAGACTCATATTTTTAGATCTTATCGCTTTCGTCACTTTTACGGGGTAGGAATTTTTAGGAGATCGTCCATATATGTCTCTCATAAAAATGGTAAAACCTGTTTCATCTAAAAACAAGATTTTAGACTCGTCAATGGTTACCTGGCGTAAAAACTGCACAATATAATCAAATCTTAATTGTATTGTCTCCGTACAGTTTCTACGTTCTGGAACAAGGTGTATCGCTTGAAACTGTACATGAAGTCTCCGAGTCCTTTTGAAATTGTTGTTATGCATACGTCTATTTCATAATTTTGATTTAATTTTTCCCTTATTTTCTTCAGCGTTATTGAACAATCATCATCGACTAAATCAAGGATAAAATATATGTGACTTTGATTTAGTTTTGATGGTCTATTTCCTCCTCTCTTTATTGAAGATTTGTTTCCCTCAGAATCGTATGATTTGATGCATCTATGAAACTTGATGCCTTGAACAGTTTAAAATCTTCGAAATTTCTTCTTGCCTTTTTCCTTCATTGGATATTTTAATTAAAAGATTTCTTATTTCATCACTAATGTTTTTTTTAAATCTTGCGCGCTTTTAAATGAAAACGCTGTATATGTCACAGGAAATTTAAGGAATCCGACAATTTGCGAAATCGTAGAGATTTATATATTATAACGATTTAAAATGATTTTTGTTGGCTTAAAAATATTTATTAATGCCAATTTAAAATATATCTGTTAGTTTTTAGTTTTTACATCAATATCTTAATTAAATTATTTACGCATATTTATAGAATTTCCAAAACTCCCTTTAAAGTAATTCTAACTATTTACTTTCAGGTGGCCTGATTTAACATTTATTTGCCAATAAAAATATTTTAGATCATTATAATATAGAATAAACAACGATTTCGCGTATGGCCGAAATTTCTCAAATTGCCGGCAACATATTTATCTAAGTACATAAATACGAAGAACAATATATCACTCGTGACATTAGCATCAACTGTTTTAAAATAAATTGCATACACTATTTTTTTTTATAAAAAGTAAAAATAAAATTTATATTGTGAAAATATTTACAAAAAGTTCAATAAATTAATAAATAATTTAAGTGATTTTTTTTATTTTTCAAAAATTTTTTATTTATTTACATACATGGTTGTTTGATTTTAAAAAAAACCTTTAATTTTAAAATCTAATTCCGATATTTTTTTTATTTTACTGGGATATCGGCAATTAAATCCGAATTACAGTTGACAAGTAAGAACAACTATAAAACATTAATAATTATGGTTAAAATAATAAAAAGGAGCATTAAAAAATTTACGAGGGTAAAAATGATTTCGCTGACACACAAAGCTTACATGTTTGGTTCTTTTGTTCCTCAATCGTGCAAATTAACAATGAATACAAAAGATCCATGGAATATTATTATTATTGTAGTTATTATAAAATATTCCTTCTAAAATGAATTCATAAGGTGCCTTAAATCTTCGATCCGAGTCAAAAAGCTTATTAATAAATTAAATTTATCATAAGGAGCTACCTCCCATGTACCTAAATATGTTTCCTCATATTTGCTTTTTGAGAGGAAATTTCATGAATTTTTTACGTATTTATCATTTTTATAACTCGATTTATGTTTCTTTATGCTGTTTATTTATTTAAGGATGTCATTTAAGTTTATTATATTGAGTTCTCACGTCTTAAAACAAAATATAACTGTGTTTAAATTAGGTCTTAACGCAACATTAATTTTATGGCATATTAAAGTGCGAAGAAACATTTTTTTAGGTCCTCTGTGTTTTGAAAACGTACATTATCATCAATCCAATTGAATTTTGCTGAAAGAAATTTTCATTTTAACGTTCTTCTTAAAATGTATTTTAATTAATGTCATGAGTTTATTCTGGACAAAAGTATCGGAAAAAA
>JBBNEX010000573.1:0-22680 GCA_038021265.1 Cyprinella venusta | reverse complement strand
TTGATCAAATTTTTACTCAAAATATCTCATAAAAAATAATTTATGTTGAAAAAAATGTGATTAAACGTAAAAATCAATGTTTTTGGATGATTTTAGCTAAAAATTCATTTCAATGAAATCTTAATAAATTTAAAAATTATTCTTTTGACTTGATCATGGTATTAAATACACATGAAAGTATTATATAAGGAATATTAATAAACTCATTATAATTATAAGTTTTTTAATTATTAATGGTTAGTTATGTCAACCATATAATCTCATAAATCAAAATTAAATTTTAATTCATAATAATTGATTTAGAATAGTGGTAGTAAAGCTTTGTGAGCATAAATTATTAAAATTGTAAGCTCATATTGATTATCGGAAAAAAACCTGTAAAAACATCCCCTATTAGATCTACTTTTCTGCGATCAAATGTGATACAATAACCCTATTTTTTTTAAATTAAGAAGACAGTCTTTTGAAATTTATGCGATATTTTATTTTGTAAATTACTATCGTATGGGTATAATTTAACGATAATACTTTTTTATCCTAAATTTTTAATCATTCAGATCTGAGCATGCTATTTATGATCATTATTTTTACATGAATTTTGATTTTTAGTATATGATTATAGATTTTTAAAATTTATTTTTTCCAAAAAAAACTGAACAATTCAATTTCAACATAAATACGAATTATAAAAATAATTCAGCCTGAAAACAGAATAATAACTTACATAAAATACAATAGATTTAGTATAAAAAATTAAAGTTGAATTTTAACTAATAACAATTATTTATTTAATAATGAAACAAGTACATATTTTAGCCGAGGACTTAAAAATATTGAAACTTGATCGGTAAATTTGGCAGGTAAATTTGAAAATACTTGTTCAATATTTTTCTGCTTATTTAACAATATTATACCATAAGATAGTCTTCGGTTAGGCAAATGGTAACATCATCCCAATATGAACTAATAAAAGATTCTGGAACAACTAATAATTAAAATAATTTTACTGATTTTTTCTTTATTCGATTCAAATCCTGAATATTCTGTAACTAAAATGACAGCTATTGCGACACCGATTCCAACTACGGTGGATTTTTCAGCGCCATCTTCTATTAGTTCAATAGTAAAAATATCGAGAAATCGGTTCTTAAATGTGATGCAGTGTAGGAATAATTGAATTAAGCTATAAGTGCTTCAATTATTATTACACATTAACCTTAATCTTTGCATGAAAGGCGTTGAGAATTTATTATACTGAAAATTATACCAATCACAAAAAATGTCGGTAAATGCAAGAGAACTATATAGACCTTTGAACGTAGAAAGTAATTCAAGACTCCAATCTTTGTTATGAATAATAAATATAATTAAAGATATTAAATGAATCTGTAATTTGTTCAAATTTTATACCTCGAAAACACTTTGATCAATAACAGAATTTTGCATATTGACACAACATATCCAGAAAATGCGATACAATGAAGGAGTATCCCGAAATTTAGGAATCAATAAAAAGGAAGCTTTCAGAAGATTAGGCAGGCAATAACTAAAATATGATCCAAAATTAGTTAAATAATCTTGACAAAGTTGAACAATCAATGAAGTATTAAACTGATCTGGAAAATTTTGAGTTAATTGAAATTGAGATCCATATAAATCAATACAAGAACAAGTAATTCGCATTAATGACTCAGTTATCTGTATTTCCCGAATTTGTAGCATTGAAAATATAGTATTAAATATGTTGAAAGCAGTTGAAGTGGAAGTTTATTTTTAGATATTTGAAAGGTAATATTCACAATTTCTAATATACATGGATTTGCGGTCGATGAATTTTGAGAATATGCAACTTTTAAAGCCTTTATAAGTGGAAATATTAAAGTTTCAAAAAACAACTAAAATTAATAGATTAAATTCACTTACAATTGATGTATTAAAATAACTTGAAACTGTTCTAAAAGACTTTACTAAAGAATTAGTTATGTCATATTCTTAAATATTAAGCATATAAATTCTTACGTTGCGCAAAATTTATAAGAGTGGTGAACAAAAATTCAAAATAGTTCTCAAAAAGTGTTGTTGTTCTGTCTTCACTGCTCTAATTTATTAAACTAATTAAATACCAGTAGAACGGTTGTAAGTACTTTGATTAAAAAAGCTTTTATTTCTGTATCTGCATCTTCTCTTTGAAAATGATTGACTATACAATTGCAGAAAAAACCAGTTTTTTGGGAGTAATAAACGCATGTCAGATTATTAAGCTTAGCTATACAACCGATTCTTAATATATATTAAATTGTAATAACTTTTGTAAGGCATTACAAGCAAAAATAATGTCGAAAATAGGTTTTTTTTGATCACAAAAAACGTTTAATAATTCCTGTGTTATACTTGACATAATATTGGAAAAATTACTTATTTGTATATCTAATTGGTTTAATTTTACAAATATTCGTAAGAGCTAAAATAGCTTGCCAATATAAGATACTTTTACCTTTAATTTTTATAATTAAGATTACTAAACGGTTGAACATAATGGGAAACTAATGAGTAAAAGCGATCAAATATGGTGGAATCACTATTTGGAAGAAAAATGAAAGAAATAATATTTTCAGATATTAACCACAGACAAACTTCAAGAAGACGCCATTTTACAGGATCGTGAATAAAATCTATGTTCATACAATATAATAAAGTTTCTTCGATTTTTTGGTAAACTGATATTAATAATGCATCATAAATTTCCATATTTGTAATCTGTTGTAAAAAACTTATGGCTCACAACGAATAATTTCAAAAATGGAACTCTCAAAGGATTGATGTAAGCGATATTCAATCCAAGTTTTTCTTCATCTAAAATGGAATTTTGAGAGGATTCTTGGTCATAAGGATCACATTTCTGATATTAAAATGTAAGTGCTACAGGTTCGTAAAAAAACCATCA
The DNA here is from genome assembly GCA_038021265.1 of Cyprinella venusta. NCBI lineage: Eukaryota > Metazoa > Chordata > Actinopteri > Cypriniformes > Leuciscidae > Cyprinella > Cyprinella venusta. The sequence continues at coordinate 19,736 of JBBNEX010000573.1, read as the reverse complement.
ACATCTCCATTCCATCAGTCGATAACTTTTTGAGAAATTCGCGTTCACAAGGTGTAACATCATTATTAATATAATTCAAAGATATTGTCAAAATATGCGAAAATATTTTCTGATGAACTTCATATGAATCTAATATTAATATTAGAATTACCTGAAATTTCAGTGCCAACAATAAAATAGTTTATAGATTTCATATCAGATAATATTTTTGATAATTTTTGAGCGAGTATTTCAGATCGTAATAACTTTGAATTGTAATGACCGAAGAAAAATTTAATCATCAGAATATAATTAAAAAAAATACTGTTACTATTCGTAGGGAATATAAATCACCATAATCACCAGTATATAAGGATAAAACATTTAATAAAATGTTATAATATTCTGGCATATTTACATCAAAATCGTTAAGAACCTTGAATTATATAAAAATAAACTGATTTCATATTTTCCTGTTCGTTAAAAATTTTTTTTAAAAGTTTCAAAATAAGGCGACAGATATAATGTTTATTGTAAGAAGAAAACTAAATATGAAATTTAATAATAACTTTATCATTTATGAGCATTTTAAAATAAAAAGACATATATTTCGATAAATCAACTAGAATTTCCGAATCATTAACCATGTTAAGACTTTCAATTAATTCTAATGTTTTATATAATAATATCACCCATAATTAATTCAGATATTGAATCTTTATATTCCGTCGAATCATCTGTGTATAAATTTATAATTTGTTCTATATATTCAGAAGATTTTAGTTTATTAACACGTATCATTACAGAAATGACTGAAAAAATTTGGTAGATCAAATTTGGGGGATTGATACAAACCATAGCTATATATTTTTGTATTAATGAATCAATCTATGATAAAAAAAATGATACTTGAATTAACTTGAGCTCAGTTAAGTTAAAATCTTCATGTTTTTCTAGCATGTAAAGTTTTATAAGAACTAAAGAATACTATTTTGAATAACATTTTGGTTACCTCTTGAACATAAATTTCGCTTTTATCAGAAAAATAAATTATAGTTAGAGCATTCACTAAATCTAAATAACGTTTTTAGCATTACTGTTTTGGTTAATAAGCATTTTCCACACCTGTTCACCCATTTTTCTACTGTCAGATTCAGGTGATGTCAATAGACCAATCGTTTCTGTTATTTCCTCGATTAAAGGACGATATGCGGATATAATTTCATAATTTTCGACTTCATTTTTATAGATTTTCTCAATATCTACTTTTTCTACATTACTCTCCTTAGTATCATCTATATTTTCCATTCTAACTAACAATAAATGTAAAAAACGTTATTCTTCTATTGAGTTTCAATTATATCACGATTAAAACAACAATAAGGATCTTTTAACGGTCATAGAATGCTAAAGTCCTTTATTGATACGCGTGACAAAACTAACCACTTGCGTGCATTAATGGCGGTAAAATTATAATAAAACATTTAATTTGTAATTTAAATATTAGTCTGTCCATATTAATACATATAAATATTAAATAAACAAAATACAATGCAATAAATACCTATGAATGGCCAACAATTGAGCATAAAGTGATTCCAAATGGAACGAGACAGTTAAATGCTTAATGCAGCTGCAAATTATTTTTAATGTTTACAAAGAGCTAAAATGAATTAAAAAATTAATAAAGCACAATTTTACTCTCAGAGCTAATAGTTTAAATATTTATGACGATTTAACGACTTTCATTTATGGATACTGACATAAGGCAAGATTTTAAAGATCATCTATTTTCAATTTCAACATTAAGTTTTTTTATAATGCAACAATTTAAAAATTTTTTTTCATGAAAAATTTTATGGTAAGTTTTTAAAAATAAAGTTTTATGATACATAAATAAATATAAAAATTACATTGATAATATTCAGGAATTGAGAGCCATCTCTCATAAGAGCCTGACTTACTCGCGATTGCACTAACGGGCCACACCAATTTTTTTATAAAAATATCCAAAAATTTATCGAGATAATGGCGTTTTTGTAATTTATAGTGCACAGTATTCTAAAAATTACGAAATAAATAGTCTTTTAAAACAATTTTTGGCTAATTTTGTCACATGTGAATTAATAATTTTGTGCGAATCAAAATGTTTCATCAATTATAAGGCAAATTTTTTCAGGATTTTTGACCCGCAAAAATTTGATCATCAATCTTGAAAACAGCCCTTTAAATTCATATAAAAAGCATTAACCAAAAAATTAACATACTTTTTGCTGAATTTGGTATGAAAAATGACAACGTAAAGTGTTAATAAAAAGGTAATGATTTTTTTGGACCCTTAATCAAACCCTGACTTTTAAAATGACTTTAACAAACACATATCATATTAAAATTTTTAAATTTAAAAGCTGATTATTTAAAAATTTAAAAAATTTAAACTATTATTTTATGATCAATAAAATAAAAAAATATAACGAAAGAAAAAATCAATAAAAATAACTTAAAATCACAAACTAAACCAAACCTAAACCTAAATTTAAAACTTCAAGCCTAACCCAAAAATTTGCTTACATCCGAAATTCATAGAGTAAGTGGCATGAAAATGTTTTTATTTTTTACTTTAGCGTCATTTTTGAACCAGACAAGGACTCTTTTCCCTTAATTTTATTTTTGCGCGAGCGTATTTGTGTTTTACTTTAGGGGGTCAATCTGATGGTCAGACTAAGGGGGTCTATTCTCTAACATTCCGATAAAAAACATCTAAGCTGAGAACCAAAGCTCACCAAGCAGGACTTCTATCATTTGGAGTTAAGCTCGGATTAATTTAGTCATAAGCATTGTCTGCTAGTCAGGTGCCTAAATCATCGGTCATAATTATGATAATTACTATAAAACGTTGTAAAAAATAATAAAATGACGGCTGACAACAGATCAATATCTATAAATTTTTAATATATTTTTACTAAAATAATTCAATTTAAACGGCTTGCATGCCCAGACGACAAGAAGATTTAGAATCTTCATGCGAAATCATAAGCATTTGGCAGTAAGTTTTCAATACCAAGAAAAAAAAAACAATCAATTGGGATTTATTAATATCACTTTGACCTATATTTCATCAAATATTTAGGACTATTTTACTTTAGCAGTGTAGTGTAACCAAAGGGTCATTAAACACATAGACAAGACTAATTAAATCCAGAACTTAATTTATTTAATTTGATATTCCTTGCACAAAAGTTGAAAATTATAGAAGCTAGATCCCAACTTATTTCTCTGCAATAAAAAAATTCACATGCAGAGCAGACGAACAACAACACTTGGCACCTAATACTTGCAAAAGTAAAAAAATTGATGCATAATCACTTATTTCCTTCAATTATCAAATGCTAGAAAAAGTAATTTAGAGTTAGGGTTGTTTATTTACTCTATGTTCCGAATAAAAAATCTTGGGACTCAGTAAATTTTATATTTAACACGATGAATTATAAATAAGTTGATGACATATAGAATCTTTTTATGGAAAGGGTTAATTTAACGTTATGAAAATATAATGTTAACTTACAAAATTTATTTTTCAAACAAAAATAGGCAGATATTATTGGTTTAAAACGACAGCTATTAAAATCTGATGTTTGAAAATTCGGAGTAAACTGCTCAATCTAATTAAAAACACGAATTACACAACATTAAAAGACAAAAATTTTTAAAATTTTCTGACGTCAATCTGTGACTTAAAAATATTTGATTAACATAGTAAAAACAGAAAAAAATGTGAAAATTTCTTCTTGGATTGTGAATAACATGATTGTAATGAAATTTAATTCACAGTCATTTGTTAACTGAAATTCATCATAAAGTTCTATTTGCACAAACTGCCCAGATTACGCAATTATTATTATTTTATTTATTGAAAGAATATCATCGAATTTTATTTTTAATTTAATTAATCGGAAATGTGATAGTGATAAAAAAGTTATTTTTTTAAATCAATCAACGATGAAGTAAAGAAAATGAATTTGTAAAATTTTGATTATTCATTGATCATTACAGTCCGTCCAAAAAAGATAGGCGTAGTGTGTAATTTGCGATTATTTTTTCTTAGAGATTACTAGAAATAAAATAAACATACTCATCTTGTAGAGAATTTTTTTTATACTAAATAGGCAAATTAAAATAAAAAATATAAACTCTGAATGTTTTATTAAGGATTTATTGTTTTACAGACTCCCAAATCGTCCAAAAAAGATAGGAAACGAGTTGTGTAAAAGCCAGAGTAAAAATAATTTTAAATATATAAGTAAAAAAAAATTCTAAGATGCGGATTTTCTCAGTTTTTGATAATAATATAACAGAGAAGAAAAAACGACATTTTTTTATTCTAAAGCATGGGAATATTATAAAAAGCCTTTCTTTTGCCATATAAAAGACAATAAATATATAAAAACAAATAGAAAGTTTAATAGATGTAGCTGATCAGGTTAGTAAGAAAATAAAAAAAAACACAATAAAATCGCCATTTTTTCGGCGCACAGCTAAAATTTTGCCGGAACTTTGCATCAAAATTTGTTAATTTATTGCCGGAGAAGAAAAATTTTCATAGATTAGAATGAAAAGACAAAATTATAAGCTTTTAAGGAACTTTAGTCGTAAAATTGAGTAATTCTCGCATAATTAACAAAAGTACTCATTTCATTTGCGGAGTTAAAAAAATTAGTGTCTTATAACACACTGAAAACCACAATTAAACCAAAAAAGGCAAATAATAACCCCAAAAAGAAATAAAAAGTTAAAAATTCAAATTTATCTGTGAAAAAATAAAAAAATTGAATTTAAGCAAGAATTGTATAGTTAATTGTTTGCATAAATCGAATTTTGAGCATAAAATAGCAAATTTCAGACCTTATTTTTACAAAATCAAAAATCGACTGTCTCATCATATCATTTGCTGACGAGAAAGACCTGAATCCAAATGGTCCGCTTGTTAAAGAGCAGAATGTATTAGCTAAATAATAACTTCATAAGAGGAAATTTAGTGATTTTATGTCACATAATAATGCTGGCTGGTATATATATAATCCACAAACCCTCTATTGTATAAATTACATGTTTTTACGCGTCTAACTAATTTACTTTTTCAAAAGGACATTTGTCGACCTAATAAATCGAAATCTATCAAAAATTTTTTCGATAAATTACTTAAAATTTATAGATTTGCCACCTCTTAGGCCTAACTTTAATTTAATAGATAATTATTGGAGACATCTATCAGCGAAGAAGTCCCAAAAAGTGAAAAATAAAAACTACTGCAAATCTACAATAATCAATCGCAAAAATACAATAAAAATGCAAAAAAATATAGTAAACACCTAATAAATTCGATTTTAGCTAAAATATTTGATTTAATTCAGCAAAAGGGGGACGAAAATAAACTTAAAAAATAAAAATTTTAACGAAATATCGTCATGCGCTGAAAAAATGGCGATTTTATTGTGTTTTTTTTTATTTTCTTACTAACCTGATCAGCTAAATCTATTAAACTTTCCATATGTTTTTATATATTTATTGTCTTTTATATGGCAAAAGAAAGGCTTTTTATAATATTCCCATGCTTTAGAATAAAAAAATGTCGTTTTTTCTTCTCTGTTATATTATTATCAAAAACTGAGAAAATCCGCATCTTAGAATTTTTTTTTACTTATATATTTAAAATTATTTTTACTCTGGCTTTTACACAACTCGTTTCCTATCTTTTTTGGACGATTTGGGAGTCTGTAAAACAATAAATCCTTAATAAAACATTCAGAGTTTATATTTTTTTATTTTTAATTTGCCTATTTAGTATAAAAAAAAATTCTCTACAAGATGAGTATGTTTATTTTATTTCTAGTAATCTCTAAGAAAAAATAATCGCAAATTACACACTACGCCTATCTTTTTTGGACGGACTGTATCATAACTTTATCACTTGATGTGATTGTCAAAAAAGTAACTTGTTTATTTTTTCAGCTATTATCTCTTATGTCTATCATGAATGGTATATTTTCTCTCCATTTGAGTTAAAAATTTAAGCGAAAATATAAAATCATTACTGCCATAGATAGAAACGTAACATCATAGTTTATTTTTGCGTTAAACTGATCAATGTGGTGAGATATCTTTTAATTAAAAAGACTGGATAAATTTAATAATAGAGGATAACATCTAATGCTTGGTCATGTTTATTTAATACATGATACTATGCCATGATAAAAAAACATGATTTGGTGTTTTAGTGTGAGTATCGGTTGATCAAATGTATGAAAGAATAAATTCAGCAAAATTACAAAAGAAATTTATGCCTGATGAATTTGTATATATTCGATAATTATATATATTTAAGAACTTGAAACTTGTGATATGTCTCCTACATTTACTATTTTCGGAAGTTTGGAATCGTTTTTTTGATAATGGAATTTATCTGAGACCACCAATTTTTCAAAATCTTTTTGATATATATTTAAACCAGGGAGTCAAATCAGCACGGTTTTGTAGCTCATAAATATCATCAATGGAAACGTAGATATACTCATCAACTTCAGCCGGGTTTGGATCCACTTTAATATTTTTTTGCATAATAAGACAATAATCAACTTCGTTTTCTCCACAAATGTCGTTGTACTTTGCAGAATATCTCATTCTAGCTATTATTTTAAATCATCAATATTTATCTAATTTATTATGTCACTATCTACCTGATCACGTATACCCAATTCGAATGCCAAACGCCTTATTGCAGCCTTTTTCACTCCTATACCATTTTCCTCTAGCTCTTCTTCATTACATTGTGGGTGACTGCAGCATGTGTTACTTAAAAGAAGGGGGAAAGTACGCTTAAAATTTGACCTTCTTTGCAAAAGTAATTTTCCTTCAAGATCAAATAAGAATACGCTAAAAGCTCGATGTAGTTGGCATTTTCCAAGATTGTTCAATGAATGAGCTACGTATTTTGGTGAAAAGCCAATTACTTTATCACATATATCCACCAAAGGTACAGATTCAGCGTTTTGTACGGTTTGAATATCCTGATAGGCTGATGAAGAAAGAAAACGTATAAGTCGATGATATTTTATGGCCATTTTTATTTTATACCTGATTATGTCGGTAAGAATCGTTTAAATGTTATTTCATCGAGTTTTCCACAAATTTGAGAAAAAAAAGGAACAGAACAAGCAATTTAAAATTTTTAAAAAATATAACCTTAGAGATTGAGCGGTCTAAAGGCTCATAGAATAGATTTGCTCAAGTGATTAGCGTTTTTGTTTATCCAATGTCAAATGACGTTTGTTGATAAATATTTAATTTTAAAAACAGTATAATCAATTTTACACAAATTAATTGGAAATTTAATTATCGTGAATTTTCACCTTTTAACAGTTTTGATTAAAAATGGATTTTGATATTTATAATTGTTAATTTAATATAGTATCTCATCACTCAATTAGAGCATTTCCCCAATTTATTTTGACATTCTAGCCTATAATAAAATATTTAGAGCATTTAAAAATTCAAAATGGGAGTATTTATCATATCTATCTATTTTAAGTATAAAAATATTGTTGATTCCACGTAAATCAGCCTAATCGATATGTTGACCATATATTCGATTTCCATAATAAAGATGGTAAAACTTCAAAACTCAAAAATAGCTCATGGGGAAATACAATTTAAGAATTCAAAGCGTCAGTAAAAAGTGTGTAGAAAAAAAAAAACGGCTGTATTATACTTTTTTAAATTAAACCCCGAACAATTATAAAGCCTTAAAATATCTTATGTCTGTTCCTGTCAACGACCTTTGTTGAAATAAACGAAAAACTAATATCGTCTTTCCATTGTTAGTTTTTCATTAATTCAATTAAATAAGCACAAAAAAAACTCGATTCAACATTAAAGCAAGGGAATATCAAAATTAAAACAGTAAATCAACCGAATTATATCGGGGCGCGGCTTAATATCCGTTGAAGATGGCGTGCACATCCTTTTCCCCTTTTAAAACGGTACAGAACACCCAAAAAGGGTCTCTCTGTCACTCTTTTGAAGCCATAGACCAAAATTCTATCAAAATTGGGCCTCAAACTAACTTGTTGCACCTGAATGTAGAAGGTCTCTCTTCCGCCAAACGTGAGGTAATCAGTTGCTTGTCAATAACCTATGATATTAAAATTATCTGCCTTCAAGAAACTCATACAGATAAAAATGAAGGTTCCAGATTAAAAATTAAAAACTACAATTTATTATGCTCGTGGCCACACCCTAAACATGGCCGATCAACATACATCAGAAACGATGTGGTAAATGCAAGTTGCATTGAAAATAATGATTTATTTGATATATGCAGAATTGGTGATATTTATGTCGTAAATATTTATAAACCTCCGTCAGTTAATTGGTCGGATCCTATTCAACTCCCAATTTTAGATGCAAACACCATTTATGTCGGCGATCTAAACAGTCACCATTACTTGTGGGGTTACGAGAACCAAGATTACAATGGTAAAATATTATATGACTGGATCAATGCTCATGATCTCTCATTGATTTACAACCCAAAACAAGATAAAACATTTTACTCTGCTAGATGGAAAAAGAGTTACTGTCCGGATATGACCCTAGTAAAATCGAATTCAATACCAGCCTTAAATATTCATCGCTTAATTATCAATCATTTTCCGAATTCACAGCACTATCCTGTCATTGTTAGCGTTGGTCTGCAATTACAATCAAAAAAGTGCATTCCCGTACCACGCTGGAACTTCAAAAAAGCAAATTGGCCACTATTTTCAAACTTACTTGAAAAAAGCATTCCAAGAATACCCCATGACATCATCGAGATTGACCAAATATACAGTCGATTATGCAACGCATTTTATTCCGCAGCTTACAAATCTATCCCACGAGGTTTTTATGAAAACTTAATAATCGGTATGGACAAAAGATTAAAAGAATTAATTGATAAATACATGTTAAACTCACAAGCATGCCCAGTCGATGATATTATAAAACACATCAATGAATATAAAAGAAAAAAATGGATAAACACGATTTCGAACCTCGACATGAAACACTCGTCCCGAAAGGCATTCAAATTATTAAGATTCCTTGAACCAAACAACAATTTCAATTATAATAGCAAAATAAAAGTATCTCCAAATTCTTTTGCAAGTTACCTAAAACGTATTTCAACCCCGGTTATAGATAAAGATTTTAAAAAGACGTAGATAATAAGTGGAAACTTTTTTGTAGAAAAAATATAACTTTTGATTCTCCTACTCCAATCTCCACGGATGAACTAGACTCAGTACTTAAATCCCTTAAACTTAACAAAGCACCAGGACTTGATAAAATTTTTTCCGAATTTCTCATACATATGGGCCCACTCTCTAGAAAATGGATAACTAAGTTCTTCACATCTGTTCTCTTGAATCAATCACTCCCTAAACAATGGAAAACAGTCCATATCATCGCTTTACCAAAACCAAACAAAGTCCCTGACTCGCCCAGCAATCTAAGACCTATATCGCTGCTATCTGTTCTTTACAAAGTTTTTGAAAAGATTATATACAATAGAATCAGCGTTGACATTGAAAATAACTTGCCAGTCGAGCAAGCTGGCTTCAGAAAAGGCCGTTCAACCGAGGAGCAGGTCCTAAGCCTTTCTACTCATATAAGTAATGGGTTTGAACAAAAGTTAAAGACTGGAGCAGTACTGGTTGATCTGAGCTCAGCGTACGATACTGTATGGATAAAAGGCCTATTAGTTAAACTTTCTAACATTATTCCAGTATGGGCAACCAAGCTTCTAAATCTTTCTCTAAAAAACCGTCGTTTTATTGTTTCAATAAATAACAGAAAAAGCTCTATGAAATCGATTGTTAACGGTTTACCACAAGGATCTGTCTTATCTCCTCACTTATTTAACATATATATCAATGACCTCCCATTCACCTCTTCTAGAAAATTCCTTTACGCAGATGACATTTGTATGACATTCCAATCAAGCTCAATCAAATCAATAAACGACACATTATCTTCAGACCTAGCCATAATAAGCAAAAGTCTCACAAATCGCGGGCTAAAAATGAATGTATCTAAAACCATATCATGTCTCTTTACTCTCTCCAATAAACCCTCAAACATCCATTTCTCGGTAACATTGGCCAATGAAGTAATTCCAATCTCAGAGAACCCTACATATCTTGGAGTAATTCTTGACCGTCGCCTCTCATACAAGAAACATATTACGAAAGTCGGAGCAAAAATATCAAATAGGATCTCAGTCCTCTCTAAACTAGCTAGCTCATCATGGGGAGCAAACCCCCATCTCTTGCGAACAAGCCTCTTGTCACTTTGTTTCTCAACTGCTGAGTATTGCTGCCAAACATGGTCTCGATCAAAACATTGCAAGATCATCGATACAAAGTTAAACACAGGAATGAGAATAGTTAGCGGAACCATACATAATACACAAACTCGCTGGTTACCGGTTCTATGTAACATTCTACCGCCTCATTTACGTAGAGAGCAAAGATCTGTTAACTTGCTGAACAAAATCAAAGACAGAAAAGATCTTCCCATATATCAAGATATTTATTCACACCCAGAAAAGAGACTAAAATCCACAACACCAATTTGGTTTTTAGAATCCCCTAATATCATACCGATCGAAAAAAAGTGGCTCGATTACTGGTTAGAAAATCCTCCTTATAACCATGAAATTATCTCAGATCCATCACTAAGTCTTCCAGGTTTTGACCTGCCAAGAAGAGAGTGGTCTCTTCTTAACCGTTTCCGCTCTGAAGCAGGACTGTGCAGGAGCACACTTTTCAAATGGGGTCTTATAGACTCACCACTCTGCAACTGCAGTGAGAGTCCTGAAACAATGTTCCACGTGCTGAATGAATGCAAGCTCACAAAACTACCCGGTGGTATTCGTACTCTGAATTCTGTTTCCCAAGACGCGCTTCTTTGGCTCAAGAGAATAAAACGTTATTAGAATAGAATAGAACCGAATTATATCGAAAAGCAGAAGAAATATATCCTGTGTTTCAATGATAGCTAATATGTTGATTGCTCATCTGTGATACTTTATAAGAATCCAGTTTAAACCTAAACCCAACTAAAACTCGGATCTGCGACAAAATGTCGCGTATACAAAAATGTCGCGTACACAAAAATGTCGCGTATACAAAAATGTTGCGTAGGTAGTATCCCTGAAGCGCCTAAATCCGCCTAACGCCTAAAAACGCCTAAATCAAAATGCGCATGTACAAAAAAATAAAATGTCTAAAAATTAAAAATCTCATAATTTTTGGAAAAAAACACAAAAAAATGTTCAATAAATAACAATTATTATAATTCTAAAAAATTAGACCCTTAAAATCAAATAAGGAAAGGGTTAGTAGAAGCCAATCTACTTCCTAAAACATTATCCACTCCCGCCCACCCCTGTTTTCACGCATGCGCGTTGCTCTGTTATATATTTAATCGTAAAATTTATTATTAATTAAAATACTCCATTCATGATACCGATGAATTAAATACATTAAATCCTTACTATAATTTACCTTAGACCTAAGACCTAAGACCTAAACCTAAGACCTAAGACATAAGACATAAGACCTAAACCTAAGACCTAAGACCTAAGACCTAAGACCTAAGACCTAAACCTAAGACCTAAGACCTAAACCTAAGACCTAAGACCTAAGACCTAAACCTAAGACCTAAACCTAAGACCTAAACCTAAGACCTAAACCTAAGACCTAAGACCTAAGACCTAAACCTAAGACCTAAACCTAAGACCTAAACCTAAGACCTAAGACCTAAGACCTAAACCTAAGACCTAAGACCTAAGACCTAAACCTAAGACCTAAACCTAAGAGCTAAACCTAAGAACTAAATCTAAATCTAAATCAATTTAATATGAAAGACCTAAATCTAATTGTCCGATCACTTCAGCATAAATGACAGTTGAGCATCATAAATCTTAATCTATAATTTTCACTAAGAAAGTTAACGTAATTTTAAAAAAATATTAATTTAATCATATAAAAATTCTTTAGAGCTTAAAACTAAGAGTAAAAACAGTAAAAAATAACATTTTTAAATTCTACGCATGCTCAAAACAAATTTAGGCGTTTTTAGGCGTTAGGCGGATTTAGGCGTTTTTTTCATGGTTCGGTTGCGTATACAAAAATGTCGCGTACACAAAAATGTCGCGTACAAAAAAATGTCGCAAACAAAAAATGTAGCGTACACAAAAATGCCATGTAAAAAAATATGTCAAGTATATAAATATGTCGCGTATACAAAAATTTCGCGTAAACAAAAATATCTCACGGTGTTACTTTGGTTAATTAAATTATGAATAGTAAGATTCCTTTTAAAATTCTTTAATATTATTTTATTTGATATAAAATATAAATAGAATTAACAATAAAAATTAATTAACTTTTAGATCAATCAGTTCAATTCGTTAAATCGAACAAAGGAAAAGATGTTCTTGCAATCGACAATTTCGAGTATAAGTTGGAAAAAAATATCAATGAAAAAAAAATTTGGAAATGCGATATGTACAGTATCTTAAAGTGCAAAGTTCGTTGCCATACTATTGGTGATCAATTAGTTTTTATAGGCCCAACACACCACAACCATGAAACGAATCAAAATAAAATAAAATCTCGCGAGGCCATTTCAAAATTAAAATCGAGAGCCGCTAATTCATATGATTCTCCACAACAGCTGATAACTGATGCAACAAAAAATTTGAATTCACATCTATTAGCAAATATGCCATCAGTTAAAAATTTGAAAAGATCTATTCAACGACATCGAAATTCAATAAATTTTTGCCCTGAACAGCCCGCGCGTTTAAATGATTTGACAATTCCACCTGAATATTGCGTAACATTAAAAAATGAAAATTTTTTACTTTACGATAATCATAGGTCAAATAATCGACTTATTATTTTTTCGACGCGAAGAAATATAGAACTTCTAAGATCAAATACTAATTGGTACTGCGATGGGACCTTCAAAACATCGCCTAGTCTCTTTTATCAAGTGTACACCATGCATGTTTTATGCTCTAAAACATCTATTCCAGCCGTTTTCTGTTTACTATCTTCAAAATCGACAACAATTTATACAGAGCTATTTTCGGTCCTTTCAACCCATGTAAACAATCCTCCTCAGTCAATTCTTACTGATTACGAAGCCGCTGCTATAAATTCTATAACCAATGTATTTCCCCAAACTCGTAAACTTGGATGTTTTTTTCACTTTAATCAATGCTTGTGGCGAAAAATACAATCAAACAGATCACTTCTATCCAGATATAACAGTGACGAATCATTCAAACTTAACATGAAACTTTTACCTGCTTTGTCATTTGTACCAATCGTAGATGTAGTAAGAGCCTACGAGCTTGTATTATCGCAAACGTTTTTTGAGGAAAATTATGAAATCTTAAGTGATTTCATCAATTACTTTGAAGAAACGTGGGTCGGAAAAATTATAATTGGAAATCTTAGACGTTCTCCAACGTTTGATCACTCAATCTGGAATTGTTATTCCAGCATTATAGAAGGAATTCCCCTAACAAATAATTCAGTTGAGGGATGGAATCATAGATTCAATCATCTTGTAGGTTGTTCACATCCAACCATCTGGACTTTTCTTAATAAGCTCAAAGATGAGCAAGGCGCTAATGAATTTGTGCTAGATCAAATTGAAACAGGGCGAACGATATCTAAGCCAAAAAAATATACGTCGAAAAATACGAACGAATTTCAAGAATTGTTGTAAATTACAATTCTGATCAAATAATTGTATTTCTGTCAAGAATTTCTCAGAATATCATTTTTCAATAGATTCACTTTAATAAAAAACAAGAATATTATTCACGATCAATTTTATTTTTTTGTAGCATGTCAAATTTGATAGGGTGTAATTAGCGAAAGTATAATTATGCAAAATACCTCGATTAAAACCAATTTTATTATTACTCTATGGTGCTTTTAATAGGGCCGCTAAAGAATTGATAAATAAAAATCGCTAGTTTAGATTGAACAATCAAATTTAAGTTTCACTATGAACTATTAATTAAATTAAATTATAATAAAATTTATTGAAATGAATGCCTTATTTGTAAGTCATCTTTTAATAAGTTACGCAAACAAGCAGGCTTCATGAAATTTTGTTATAGTGATGTGCTGTTACTTTTACAATAAAAACCAGTCTAGCTGAACAATCTTTTCATCGGAATGAGACAGTTGGAATGCACAGAACCGTCATGGCGAATAATGACAGTTTCGGATATCGTTTTTTATTAGGTTTCCACCACTTTAGAGGGTAAACAGATTCAGAAACTTTTCTGTCTATTTTGTGACTTAGTAATTATCAGAAGTGTTTTTGTAATTTTCAGTATCTGAGTCAGACAAGAAAAGTTTAATAGGTTTTTCAGTTCTCTCACTCAGAGTTTCCTTTTAAAGTCAAGGAGTTCTGATTAAATTGTCTCTTTGTGCTCATTTAAATAATTAATTTGTATTTATTTTTCAATTTTTGACAAAGTTCAATGTTTTGCATCTTCTGAAAAACACTTTTGTAATTTTTAACATGAATCAAGTGCTGCTACAACCTGTAATTATTAAATAATTACAGTATAATTCACATGCTCATCGAATTCATTGATAGACGCTACCTTAAATCTAGCTATGTTGGCAAAATAATCATCGCTAAATATTTTCGGTGCCAGTTTCATAATAGCCGTCGTAGCTAGTACAAACTTTAAAGAGTCAAAATACAATTTTTTTTATAAAGAGCTGGCCCTGAGATCTTTAAAGTTTTCTTCAATTACTTCTTCGGTTTGAATGAGCGATATTATTTGTTAAGAGATTTATTTTTATCAATATTAATGCCCAAATGTTATTCAACATCCTTTTTGGTTTTTCATGCTTTATCTTGAAGCACTTTATTTTCTTTTTATTGAAAATTTGATGAATTTGACGATTTTTATTGTCTGTTTAAGAAGCTGATTGTCATTAAATTATATGTTCAAATTATTTCAATTATATCAAAATGTGTGTGGTCGATTTCCTCAATTATTAGAATGAATACAACATTAGATTTTTCTACGTCCTAAATCTTATATTCCTTTCGGTAAAATGAGTCGATAATGGCAAAGTAAATGACGAGATGTAAAAAAAATTTATTAATCATTTGCAGAAACCTTATTAACTTTTTTAGCATCACCGTTTTCAGTTGAACCAATTAAAATTCGTTCAGCATTAATTCTAAACGATATTCAATGGTATTCGAGGACATTGAATATAGATTAAACAGGGAAAGAAACAAAAATACGCAAGATTTACGTTTTCTATCTTTTTCTGCGCACTATTGGGAAAATTTATTGATGCAAAGAGCCGCCCACATATCAAGATTTTATTCTGCAACCTTCATGATAAATTAATTTTTTTTCTCTGCCGTTGAGGGAATTTTAGTCACAATTTTCTCTGTATCATCGTTATAGAAAGCGATATCGTTGAATCAATTTACGGATGTTGCTATTTCGCGTTATTGCTCGAATCTAAATTCGATCAGTCGCAAATCAGAAAATAATTTTTAGTGATTTCTTAGGCCTAAGCTCTAACATTTTCTATACTTTGTTTGAGGCAGGTTCGTAAATTAATTATTTAACTGTCTTTATTACGATAAAACGTTTTTTTAATTAAATTTTAAGGTTGTCAACTAGGATTTTACAAATTAACTAAATCTTATGCATCTATTATACATTTTTTATTATTAATTAGTCAGCTTATTTTTGTGTTTTGTCGCATTATTACTTAATGTCGACGTCTTTAATTAAATTTATACAATAAAAAAGAATAAATACGCACGATAATTATAGTCTTTGTATATCACATACGATAATAATTAATAAAAAAAAATTTAATCAAGTTTTTATACTGATTTAAACTTACATAAATTTATTTTAACACTAATGCTAAATCAACTTTTTACGTCTACACAATATTTAAAAAAGATAATTTTAATTGATAATTAATTTTGTCTCAATTAAAAAATATCTGTAATAACAAAAAACGACCGTTTTTAGGTCCGTTTTCCGTCAACGGCAGCAGAAACACGAGTCTGCAACACTGATTATAAAAAATTTTGCGCAATCATCCTTGCGGAACTTTTGTCGTGCCATTATATAAAAAACGTCAATATTGGCATTTTTTGATGACTTGAATGTAGACATATTGTTATTTTAATGTGGCAAAGAGTCTTGAACTAAAATTAAGCGTAAAATATAGTTTCAAAAATTTTTATAAACTGTAAATTTCCGGTAAAAAAAGTGTTTAAAATAAATATTTTAATGCATAAATTGAATTTTTGATAGTTAATGACCAGGTGAAATTTTTGTGCACGCGACATTTTTGTATACGCAATATTTTTGTGTAAACGATATTTTTGTATACGCGACATTTTTGTGTAAACGACATTTTTGTGTACGCGACATTTTTGTTTACTCGACATTTTTGTTTACGCGACATTTTGGTAACGCGACATTTTTTAACTCGCGACATTTTGACATGCTACGCTAAAACTCAATCTTGTTTGAAAAAGAAGAAGCAGGCTGACTTACTACTTGCAATATTAACGGGGCATTCTGTTTTATTTATATGGTCGATAAGCTGCACCAGAATTCTTTACCATAAAAAAATATGGACATTTACAATTAATTCTACAATTTTTTAAATCCACCTTAGAATTTTAAACATAAATTTGAGATTTAAAGAACTATTAGAAATACATCCCTTATATTAGGCTACTAAATAATCCACCGAATCTAAGACATTGAAGAAATTATGAAGTTTTTCGACTGATGTTTACTTCAATTTAGCTGTATTAATACATGTTGAATCCGAATGAAAATTTTTTCCTAAAATAGGTACTTCTTTTTGATCTGAGGTGTGAATCGGGACTGAAGGCCGTATTACATACATAATAAATTATTCCAATAATATAAGTATAACCAAGGATTGTTTAACATGATATCGTGTGTCTCGAACATAACAAAACGTTCAGCAAAGCTGCCATATAAACCATAAAATATTTAATAATCATACCAAAATCGTTTTTAGAAAAGATGCATTGCAAAAAGTTTAAAGTAAGGAGTAGATTTAAAGATGTAGGAAGTGTATGTGAAAATTTCGGAATTGAGTGATAAACGGGAAGAAAAATAATTAATTTTATGCGTTATAAAAATCTAAAACGTTGAGGAATCGACAATAATACTGACAATATTTTTATGAAATATCGGAATGTATTTACTAGCATTTAGCATGAAAAATCACGAACATTGCATAAAAATAAATTGAGTTGGCGATCGCTTCAAAGAAAAGATTTATAAAATATATGACCTTTTTATTTATTTTTGCATTCGTGCAAGTGAAACAAAGATTGATTTTAATGAAAATATAAACTATTGCTTTAATATAAACTAAAAAATAGTTAAACATCTCTAAAAATTAAGTTAAGTAATATTATGGTGGAAAAATATATCAATGCAAATATAATTAACAAATCCAAACAGTTTCCAGCATTTTAAATTAATTTTTTGGCGTTAAACAAAATACACAGAAATAATAATTGAACACTTTTTCTTAAATAAGATTGTAAACTCTGTCATATTCAATGAAGAAGAAAAATTTTTTGGTTGATCAACATAGATTGATGCATTAGAATATTTATCTGTCGACATATAAAGCTGCGGTAAATTTTGACATCATCATTAATGGTATTTGATAAATAAGATTATGTTGATTGTGTTGTGCAATAATCGAGAATATAAATAGAATAAAATTGATTTATCTATAATTTTTATGTTTTTATGATGTTTTTGCTTTATTATCTTCGAAGCAAAAGTCGAATTTTAAGAGATAAACATGTTAAACACCATTTATTACCAGTTAGAAGCAACTATTAAATGAATTTTGACATCAATTTATCTATTGCTCATGTTTATTTGTCTCTCTGATAATTTTCCTGTAATAAAATATGTAAAAACATTCGATTGCTAATAATTTAGAAAAGAATAAAATTAAATAAAAATTCTTATTGTTAATTTAAATTAAGTACTTCTTGAATGGATCATCAAAAAAATTAGTAATTGGCCAATGTCATAAATTTTTTGATAAACAATCTTCTATGATTTTTGATGCCATAAACTAGTCAAAATGTTAAAATATATCCTGAAAACAAATTCAGTTAAAAATTACTCACGAGTCGAAACATTAAATATTTTAAGATAAATTAATTGTATTTATTAGCATAAAATCATTCATTATTATTGAAAAAATGGTAAATGTTAAAATATATTGCGATTTTTTAAATTTCGGCCTAATTTAGATATTTTATAATTTTTAAAATCAGAGATTTTTTGAATTAATCATATTTTTAATTAATGGATAATGTCATATTAAATCTTATAGAATCTTGACCACCGTAAATAATGGATGAAAGAATCGCTTTGAAGTAATGTTTAACCGTATCGTACAATTTAAATAGAGAATACATATAATTTTTATTGTCAATTCAAATTTTTATTTGACGCCTTAATGTTTCGTAATAATATAAAGTATCTAAAAAAATAAAAAGATATTCGTAATTTAAAACTAGCAAACTACAACAAACAAATTATATATTATAACGTTAGAATTGGTCAATAAATGGATTTTCTATTTTATTTTCAGTCACATCTTGTATGTTAATATAAAATTACTTAAACTGATTTCGTCAAGCACATTATTTTCAGATGTTTGTGGTTTTAAATAGTCTGAAATTTCTAAATTAAGATATATTATAACTAATTTCAAACATGTTATTGATCCTATCACTTTGAACTTTATCTGTATTTTCTTTCGATAACGGAGCAGGTAGATTCGATAATGAATTTTTGTCAAATATGCTAAACGAATTAAGCTTTTCCTTATCAACTGATTTATAACTAAGAGATACGGTTGAATTGATAATTTTCCAAGTCATTTATAAATGGATTTTTCGTTTCAAGATTTGTAATTATGCGTGAGCAGTTTTGATCGCCATTGGAAATTGTCATATTATCTACAAATTACTTTTATTTCATATACTATCGAAAGAAAATATACAACTTGAAAGAGCACAGGACTTATCAGAAATTTTCAGAGTTAGATCTTGTGTCCCAAAGTCGATTAGTGATTCTTCTAGCTCGGTTGGGATTATATTTGAATCCCTTAACTAAAATTATAAAATTTTTCGTTAACATAATTTTCATCATTAATGCTCACACTAATATCTAGAGGTAATTAATACTGATTTTTCGACTCTTGTAATTCTAACAAATATTCAGTCTTAGAGCGCATGCATTCTTCAATTATTGCAATAGTGTTAAGATTAACCTCTGGAATGTAGGGATTTATAAAAAAACTTGCGCCAAATTTTGAAGAAAGTAATAATTTTTGTTTTAGATTTGCATGAATGGAAATCTGAGACTCATAAGCAGGCAAAATTCTTATTATTTTATCTTGTGTCAATTTTTGAAGATTTTCTTATTAAAAATACACAATTTTACCTAGAAGTAAAATTAAAAGATTGTTTTTATAGGCAAAAATTATGGTAGATTCCTAAAATTTACGAAAAACTTTACGTGTATCAAAAGTAAGCAAATAAAATTATTA
>JBBNEX010000570.1:0-22714 GCA_038021265.1 Cyprinella venusta | reverse complement strand
TTAGCATGATTTTATCATATATTCCAAAGAATAGTAGAAGGGTGGTACTTTTTTCAAATGAACATTTGACTGAAGATAGCTATAAAAAAATGGAAATGCAAGTGTCATATACAGCTTTATTATTTTTTTAGTAGGATGAGAAACCATTTGTCACACGCTTATGATTTCGCATGCAGATTCTAACTATGCCGGTCGTCCGGGGTATTAGCCTTTTAAAGTAAAACTATTTTATTAAATATATATCAAATATGTATATATCTTAACCTCCTGTTAGCCCCTATTATTTTTTTGTTTTTTAGTTTTTTATAATTTGGTTTTTTTAAATTTTTTAAAATAAATAATAAATATTATAAATGACGACCGATAATTTAAGCGCCTGACTGTCAGGCAGTGTCCGTAGGCTAAAACTCTTCCTACCCTAGCTCGAAGAAAGAGCAACCCTACCCGGTGGGCTTTGGTTCTCATAGGAACTTTGTTGGGCCAAGAGATTTTTAAAATACGAACTGTACATGTTCGAAATTTATTTACATATACAGCTTTATAATGAAACAAAAGTTTCAGTTGACACTGCAGCCTCAATAGTGACAGAATTTTCAAAAAGACTAAGAAACTTCACATGACCATTTGTAATATTTAAAAACCTTTTTGATATTTTTGCATTTAATTGTTACATTATATGGAAGTTTGATCAAATAATTATAGCAGAAAAAAATATTTTCGTCAATTGGCCTTTGAAATAATTAAACCTAATACTAAAAGAAGATTGGTAAAACCACATGGATTATCAAAAATTGTACAAGAAAACTGCAAAAAAAATCGTTGTGAGCAAAAAAATGAGCGATAACGAAAAGAATTTAAATGTTGAACATTAAATTTATATGTTTGGAAGATGTAATAATGTACTATTGGTAAAAGGAAAACAATCCGTGCAATAAGTTACGTATTCAAAAAGTTTGTTCGCAAATAAAATTACAAAAACTGATTGCATGCAAGGACTACTTTGAAATAATTTTATAAAAAGTAGTATTATTTAAACATAAAACTCAATTTTATATATTAATAATTCTCTTCGTTGATAATTTCGTACTATTTTTAAAATACGTCGAGATTAAAAAAAACGCCACAATTATGGCGCACCTGGTAATCTAAGGGTTAATAGATCTTCTGCTTGATTTGAAAACGAAGCAGCAATAATATCAAGTTCCATGCATCGTTTGTGACGATAAAAAGGAAATATTATAAAGGAAAAACAGATAGCTTATTTTATGCATTCACATGACGAAGATTTATTTTTAAATCTGTTAGATTAATTACAAAGACGGCACTTTTATTAAAATATAACTCTTATTGTGATTTAAAAAATATTCATCAAAAGTAAAAATTTATCATATTATTTCCAAAAATTTTGTATATAAATTAATGATCACTGTTTACTTGGTAAATATTAAGATGAGCCAAATTTTAAGACAATCTGATATTTTAATCAAAAATTGCATATTACTCAATTTTTCAATAAATAATTCAATCAAATGTCAAAAATCAGTGATACGATCTACAAAAGTTTCATTTTTTGCATGCCATGCAACTAGATATATTCAGGGTTACCATCCATAATGGCGCACCTTCCATTTCATATCGCGCACATTCCGTTTCATTCCGCGCATCTTCCATTTTTTCCGTGCATATATTTAAATTCATTTGAGTAACGAAAAGAGGAAGCTTATTATAGCTCTTTATAACGAAGGGAGATGCCAAAAAGAAATTTGTGAGATACTTAAGTGTTCTAGACATAAGGTATATCGATCTATAAAAGCCTACGATGAAGAAGGTAGAGAGCAAATCTGTTGTCTGGTGGTTTAAAAACACTTAAGTTGGATCAGATTCACATTGATTTTATTATCGATCTTGTCGATAATAATTGTGCGATCTCTTTGAAGGAGATAAAAATTAAATTGTTTAAAAAATTCAATAAACAAGTTCGCCTTACAACGATATCTGCACATTTAAAAAATTTCATGTATACCTTTAAAAGAATCAACTATATTCCTGAGAGAAGAATCTGTGAAAGTGCAATAAATGATCGATACGATTATATAAAAAAGTTGTTGCGATTTATTAGCATCGACGATTCAAAAATAATTTTTGCGGATGAGACAGGTTTTAATGTTGCAATGCGAGCATTATATGGTAGATCGCCAACAAATACCTGTCCTAAAAAATTCGTCAAAAATATTAGCATGACTTGTTGCATCACTAAAAATAGGGTACTTTACTTCGAGTTGCTCAACGAGCATATGATAGAAATCTCTAAGACGCCTTTTTAAGTAACTTATTCAGAATGTTAACGGAATTGAATATGCAGAACTGCACCTTGATAATGGACAATGTTTCATTCCACAAATGTCAAGAAATTAAAAACTCTATTTCTGCGTATGGGCATTCTTTTTTATATCTTCCTCCATAATCACTATACCTCAATCCGATAGAAGAGGCCTTCAGTAATATTAAAGCTTTGGTAAGAAGAGCAGAACTAAGAAATCCATATTAACTAATGCAGGTGTCTCCAAACATTTTCAGCCAGGGGCTAAATTTATGACTAACTTAAGGTCCGAGGGCCAAAACTTAAAAAATTTTAATTAAATTAAAGTTAATGTAAAAAATTAAACAATCAATTTTTTCCTGAAGTCTAATTTATACAGAGTATAAGTAAAAATTAAAATAGAGTTTTTATTCCTGTTGAGCCTTGAAAGCATGAAATTAGTGCATTTCTGACAGAATCTTTTCAAACTGCGGTTGAAAATGTGTGGTTGCAATCATAAGATGGGAATCTAAATAATCATTTGATAATTGCGATCTGTAGCAAGATTTCGTATATTTCATCTTTGAAAACTTTTTTTCACATAAGTATGTAGTACCAAAAGCAGAAATGGATTCTCTAGCAAGTTTTTTTTAGTGAGAAAATTGGTCGGGTAGAAGGAATTTCTAGAATTCAATCAAATCTCCTTCCTTAAATTTATCACGCAGGGTATCATTAGATTGCAAATCAATTACTTCCATATGTAAGTCTGTAGGTAAGTCTTCAATGACAGAGGTAAATGGATTTTTAAATGCTTTTATTTTCGCGGAACATACGTCAAGATCTGAGAAACGTTCATTGAACTGTTTAATCAGAGCAGAAATAGTATCTCGAGCAAATTAACATGGGAATGGAGTAGTAGTTTCCTGACCATGTTGGCCACAGTATGAGAAATGAGTAAAGCAGCCTATTGCCAGCTGTGTATCGAACAATATTAATTTCTGACTAAAAGCCTTCACTTTTGAATACAAATCACAGATGAGTAATGTTTTCTCCTGTATTCTTTGATTGAAATCATTTAGGTGAATTGTTAAATCTGCTGAAAAGGCTAATTTCCAGAGCCATTCACTGTCAGTAAGAGATATAATTGGACGGTTCTTGTTATTTAATAATAATTTAATCTAGTTTATAAGCTCAAAAAACCGAGAAAGAACTTTCCTGCAGCAAAAATATCTAACTGAAGTATGGTATGGTAAGTCTTGAAACGTAGCATCTATTTCCAGTAGAAAAGCACGAAATTGTCTATGATTAAGAGCAGAAGATCGAATATAATACACAGTAGAAATGACAGGGTCTATAACAGATGACAGGTTCAGATGCTTTCCTTACAGTGCTTGCTGATGAAGGATACAATGAACAACCAAAGGTTTCAACCCACCGAACTTTTTTATTGCTTGGTTAATTTGCCCAACTAACCCTTTTCCTGTCCCACACATATTTTTCCCACCATCTGTAGTAATGCATTTAAGTTTGTTGCATCAAGGTTGTACTCAGTCATTGACTTTTCCACTTTTTCAAAAATATCTTGGCCTGTTGTTGTTCCAGACATTCTGTGAACAGATGCAAGTTCCTCAGTGATCTCGAAATGAAAATCTATTCCACGAACGACAGTAACAGTTGGGAGCAGTGTGACACATCAGTTGACTCATCAAGTGTGATAGAAAAGCATTCAAAATCTCTTACTTTATCTTTAAGTTGTAATTTTATATTTCTTCCAATATCTTCAACTCGACGAGCAACAGTATTTGCGGAAAGACTTATTGGTGTGAATAGATTACTTTTTTCTGGAAACATTTCCTTTGCTACCCCATTTAGACATTCTTTAATAAGTTCACCGTCTGTGAATGGCTTCCCTTTCTTAGCCAATTTATGAGCCAAGCGAAAGCTTGCTCTTGTTGCTGCTTCATTATTTGCAGCCTTATTTGTAAAAATTAACTGCATCGATGACAAATTCTTTTTCAATTCTTCGACTTTTTTTGTACGAAGCTTCCCAGATATCTGTGAGTATTGCAATGAGAGTTTAGTTTGATAGTGTCGTCTTATATTATACTCTTTATGAATCGCAATATTGTCATTTCAAAAAGGACAAAGTGCCTTGTCTTCTGACTTGATGTCGAAATAGTCCACATTCCATTGATTCTTAAAAGCTCTTGATTCGGAGACAATTTTTCTTTTGATTTCTTTGTTTGACATTAATTAATTGAGAAAATCCAGGAGATAAAATAATGATCTGTTCTGAAAATTTATCTAATTACGAACTATAACGATTGATTTCTAATATCGTAAGCACATGTTATTTTAACATAAATTAAAATATCGCTCAATACGATAAAATACAGGAAGTATTTTTTATAAAAACAAAGTCATGGATATTTATTATAAAAAACGCAGAGTAATTAGCTATTTTAATTATAATCTCCAACACTCACTTGTTGTACTCATTAATTGAGGAATTTCAGTATGAAATTCGGATGTCTTCATTTTTAATCGTATTTCTCATATATTTTTTATGAATTAGAACTCGGCGGGTTATGGTTTGGAAACCCTTGAACTAATGATTGCGATCAATATATCATATTCCTCAATTACATCTGGAGACTGCCTAGGATACTTCAATCATATTAAAGAATACATTGATCCATGCCTTAATAAGAAACCAATTGAACATTAAATATATTATTATTTTTTATTTATGAAATTTTGTTATTTTTTATGCCGTAAAAATCATGAAATAAAATTTGAATTAATGAGCGGAATAAAATGATGATGTGCGGAATGAAATGGAAGGTGCGCGATTATGAATGAAAACAATGTAAAAAATTTTATTTAATAGTGATGATTTGGCAAAATAGATTCCTGTCTGCAATAATTAGTTATTGAATAAAATTTTAAATTGACTGAATTATTGTTAAAGAAAATATTTGTCCTCAACAAACATTTGTTTGAACAAAAGTCTGTCTGTTAAAGTTTTTTTGAATGATATAATAAATCATATGACTGTCGGAAACTATAACAATGCGCTAACAGATTGTCGGTAAAATCATTGTCGGCAAAATAATACTATTTAATAGCTGAGCGCATTTTTTTCCCAAAAATACTGAGAATGGAAAATATGAATTCAGTGAGTTTATTATTCATTAATATTTATTTATAATAATAGATACAGCTAAGGCTTATAATATTTATTTATATAATATCTGACAAAATATTTTTTTCGCATTGGTTAAAAACTGTGTAGAATAATCAAAAATATTTACGTAAAAAAATAAAACTTCCAGAATTAAAACTAATGGTATTCTATAATTGCAGAATTATTAATTTAAAAATAAAAAAAATCAAATTGCTTTTACTCGTCTATGAATTTCGTGTGAATTATATGAGTTAATATATTAAAGCCATTATTAATTCGAAATTTACACCTTTTGTCATTTAATAACATGCGTGAAGACATTCAATAACACGAATTTATTAGAAAAAACATAACACTAACCTTTTAAGTATTTAAAATTCTGATCTCTGTAGAGACAAAGCCATGTTTCTGGTTATTTCTCTAACCCAGCCATGACAATCACTCTGACTTATTTGTTCTACAGTTGTGTCTATCTGCTCCAAAAGACTGTTTCTATCAAAAAGAGTAGAACCGACTTTTACGAGACTCTTCCATTTTGAAAAAAAGTTTTCGATTGGATTTAACATAGGCGAATAGGCTGGTAAATATTGAATCCTGTGTCCATTTCTTAAAATTAGATCTTTTACTTCAGCATTATGGTGAAATCTAACATTATCCATAATAATGGTCGCCTCTTGTATATTCTGGTGAGAGAGTTCATCTATTAATTCCTAGAGAAATTGGCAGAATAATATTGCATTGTCTGCACCAATTCTTGTTTTTTTACACAACAGTTTGTCTTCGTTCATGACAGCTGCCGTAGATATATTTTGCCCTTTGGAATTGGAAACGGTAATAGCTACTCGTTTTCCTCTTGCAGCTCGGCCGAATTTTCTTCGTGTATGTAGGTTAAATCCAGTCTCATCAACCCATATTATACGATTTGTATTGATTGGTAATCTAAAAATTAAAAACTATTGAGATAATACTCAGTAAAAAATATTTGAGTAAACTGAGATCTTGCTTTAATTACAGCTAGGCAGTTCCTTGAAATTGGTACTAATCTGGAGAGCTTAAACGTTATGTTTAATTTCTCAAGAGACCGGGAAACCGTTTTTCATGAAATTTTTATTCCAGTTTCATCTTGGAGTCTTGTCTTTAGTTGCAGTAATGTATATGTTGGGCGTTCTTCAATGTAATTTTCTAATAAAGCCAATGTAGTTTCATTGACTTTTTCACACGTTTTCCCTCCCTGTGGCGCTTTTTCATGGGATCCAGTTTCCATATACTTTTTTACAATGCATGTAAGGGTCCTTTTGTTAACTCGAAAATTGATACCTGTTGATGCAATTGAGCAACCTGGATTACGCTCCATATGAGCAAATATGAGCTTTCTAACGTCATTTGATATGTTATTATTTTTTCTTCGAGTTAATGAATTATTTTCTGTGTTGTTTTCTATTAATAAGGAATTCGTTAAAATGAATGTTCTCACGCTTTTTTTTGAATGTCTTCAGATTGCGCGGCGACGCGGAATAATGTTATTGAATGTCTTCCCGCATGGTTTTGAATGACCAAAGGTGTATTAAAGCTGAACATTTTTTAAATATTTTCTGTCTTTGTAGTGTAAAAGATTGTATTATTAAATTAGAAATAAGAGTGTAATAAATTATTGCTTTTTATTAAAAATGCCATCGAAGCCAAAAAATAGTTCTAAATTGCTGAATTACGTATAATTATGCATTTACAATTATTCTTTTATATTTATTTTCACATATAAAAATATCAATTTCAAATTAAAAAGATATTAGATAGTTTTTTTATATTATGAATGATACATATAATTTAGAAATTAGATATTTTTAGCGCTACAAATACATATTTTCATAAATGATAGAATTTTATGTGAATTTTTTTAAATATAAGCAGTTTTTTACCAATGTTTTAATATTTAGAATTTCGAAATGAGTTTCACATCAAAATGAAATCCCTGTCTTCTCCATATTGGATTTTGCTACAGAAAAGGGCGATTTAACGATGATAAGAGTATTCAAGAATGGAGGTGTACCGACAAATGATGCTCTTCAGTTATGAAAATAGATGGTGACTCATTAACTATTCTTAAATTCCCGACAGATCATAATCACTTTAGTTCACCGGAACAATTAGATTGTCGAAAGTTAAAAATTTTCTTGAAAAAAAAGATGTATTGAGAAGACAGAAAACCCTCTTAGTGTTTTTGCTCAGGCTTTGAGGGAAATTTCATTAAGTTCAATGCTATTCTTGTCAAAAATACCGTCTTTAAAAATGACAATTCATAATAACAGACGTAAAGTAATTTATCAACATCGTCTACCTACTGCCCTTTCCGACTTGATCATTCCTCTCAAATATCTTGTTACAGATAAAAATGATCGATTTCTACTGAGTGATTCAGGTTCTGACGATCCAAATCGATATTTAATTTTTGCGACTCAAAAAAATCTTTCATTTTTATCAAGTTGCCGCAGTATATATATTGACGCGACATTCAAAATCGTGTTAAATATCTTCAAACAACTTTTCATAATTATGTGCGAGAAAAATTAACACGTCACTCCTTGTATATACGTTTTAATGCCCAGCAAATCTCAAACTGCATACCAACGCGTTTGGCAAAAAATTTCTGATACATGTCTTCTCAATCCAACGTATTTCACAAGGGATTTTGAGCTAGCGTCAATTAACTCTATCAAAAGAGCCTATCCAAACTCTTTTCATGCTGGACGCTTCTTCCATTTAAAGCAGTCAATTTTTAGAAAAATACAAAAATATGGATTGCAAACTATTTACAACAGGGAGGAAAATGTACGATCATACGTAAAGATGATCGGCTCTCTAGTCTTCTGCCCACTATCCAACGTAGTACAATATTTTGAAATACTCGAAGAAAATCTTGAGGGCGAAAATTTCTGTAATGCGCCTAGACCCCTCTTTGATTATTTCGATAGGAAATATATCGGAATGAGAAGACGACGGATAAAAGATATTCCAATCTATTCACATTCCTTATCGATTCAATTTACTCGTGTCATCGAAACCGTTCCGCGAACAAATAATTTTTTTGAAGGTTATAATAGAGTTTTATCCACAAATATAAATGGCCATCATCCAAATATTTTATTTTTTATAGATAAATTAAAGATTGAACAAAATCTTAATGACGCAATGATTGAAAGGGCTTTAGCAAATCTCCCAAACGAAAAAAATATCAAATAATGATCAAATCTTGAGAATTCGAGGTATAGTCCAGCTTTTCGGCCAAATCGAACTAATTTAATATCTTAAGAGAATTTCTTATTGCTTTACAATATGATTAAAATTTTTCCATATTGATTCTATTTTAAATTTTAATAGAAAATATTTGTCACAGCTTATCAAAAAACTGTCGAAAAAAATATAATAAATAGTATATAAAAGAATAAAATCAATAATTAGCTGATAAAGCACATGTTTTTATAGATTTACAATATTGAAAACCTCTCTATAAAGTATGATGCATGCAGATAGGGCATTAAATTATTTTAAAACTCGAAAAATTATCGAATATCTTGGTTGAAAGTACACATAAACGGGAATTATAAACAATAATAAGATACAACAATAAGTCTAATGACTTAACGCCTTGATTTTTCGTAAAATGCTACTTTTGTTTGAAAATAATTTAACATTCTTCTGCTAGTTGGAACTTTTAACCATTCTCTTAGTGTAAATCCTAATATAGGAAATTATCCATGAGATTAAATGGCAGTATATTTTATCAAGAACATGAAGTGACGTAAGTTTATATATTTCAAAGCGTAATTCGACCAAACCCTCTTTAAAATAGTATTTTTTATTAAAAGCCCAATCATCTTTTGTCTGAAACAAGAATAAATTTCTAAAAAAATTATGTCACTATTTCCATTTCGACGCAAATTCGATAAGGAAAATTATAGCAATAAAAATTTTGTAGTTGTTATAATAATTAATTTATTAAATAAAACAGAATAATTATACACGTGCGCAAATTTAAGTGTTCGCAAAATTTATGTGAGCAAAATAATCTATACGCATTAAAACATATTTGATGCAGTTCGATAGCATGTGTTTTAAGATCGTCACACCATTCTCTGTTTTCCTATGTGTTTGCTAAAAACGACTGTTTCAAATTCAAATGAGATGATAAAGTTTAATAACTACGATGATGTTTCAATGTATTTTTTCAGTTAATACAGATACCTGTGTTATCAACTATAATTATCAATGCCTTGTTTCACAATGGCTTCTTTGTGTAAATCTTTTTTACTGATGTACAAAAACAATTAATGTATGAATTTTAACAAACTCTCTGGGCAACTTTGCCAACGTTTTTTTCGAATGATTTTTAAACATATTCTAGAAATAATTGTTATAATTATAATTGAAATATGTTAACAAAGTTGTAGAATAAACTGTCACATTTTGAAACTTTTACGGGGTTAATTACATCATTCTTACATAATTAGATTCAGGTAAAACATGTCACATTTTTAACATAAGAGTTTTGATTTATATATTATTATTAAGAGATTACTTTTCATTAATTAAATACAATATAAAGCAAATTAGTTAGATCGGGAGTAAAGTAATCTACTATTTTGGAACATTATATTTATAATTTATTTGATTTATTCTTCACTAATTTTCTAAAAATTTTTCATTCGTGACAAATATTGCAATTAAACAATTAATCTAGATTGAAAAATCGATCGTCATTAAGATATATCGCGTTAATTGCAGCCTATACTTCATTTATTCTGCAGCACTTATAAAATCAATAATTATTTGTTATAGAAAGAACCATTAAGAAAAATTAAATTCTTTTGGTTTTTAATTGACGGCAGGTATCATTTTGTGAATTATTTGTTGATATCTTTCATTTTGGTTAAAACGGTTTTTGAAAATAAAAGAAATTTTTGTGTTTTATTGCAAAATTTTTAAAGATTATGTTAGTGTGGTAGATTTAATATGTAATATCAGATAATCATTGGTGTTGTCTAAGAAAACTAATCAATTAAATTAATTTGCATTTGAATCAAGAAAGCTGCAATGTTTTCGCAATACTGAGATAAGGTTTTAATGTTACCAGGATAAAATCTCCTAAATTAAGATGAAGCGGCATTTCACAAAGATGGTCGAAATTCTGAAGACATTCTTTATATGATTGAGGGTATCTATTGAATTCTGTCTCGCAGTCCTAAACAAGCTTTTAGATATTACCTGAATATGTTCACGACATTTTAATGCAATAACTCCTAAAACGCAATCCAGCGGTTTCTATTTATTATCTTAATCAGAACTTACAATTTTACCAATGCAATTAGTATAGCTATCGCTGAAATCATGATTAAACTCATTTATTGTGCGATTGAGCAAAGTTTTGAGCTAAAATATTTAGGATATACATAATGATTAAATTAAAATTTCCCGATTATAAGCTTTTTAAAAATTATGTTAAATTGATAAAAAATTAAGTGAGTAAAAAAAATTCTCTAAAATTGAGATGATTAAAATCACGAAATTTCTGTACAACTTTTTTTAGCCAGAAATTAAGGAAAAAATAAAATTGTTAAAAATAATTTCACAATTTATCGTACAAAAAAAATTATAAGTTTTAATTTATAAGATTTTTAAGAAAAATAAAGTATTTGTTATTCACTATTTATTTCATTAGTTTTATTAAGCAAAAAGATCATAGTTCTAATCTAATCGCTTAATCTTGATAAGGCTCTTGTTTTAGATATCGCGATGTGTTTATTATTTGCCCTTATCTTCAATGCCTAAGTGTTATCCTACGAATGTTACCGACCATTCTTCAGCAATAGATTTTATCAGAAATTCTCCGAAAATTACGCAACTAAGTATTACCATTTATCATCGGTTTCATCATCCTATATAAAAGAAGAAAATCTTCGATAGACCATTGATATTGGCTTACTCAAAATTTATTGTATAATTATTTACATGTAAATACAAATAATGTCGACCCTTTCTGATTATCCACCTCTCTAATTTTCCACCCTCTGATATTTTCCACTTTTTGGAATTAATGTCTCGCTAAAGTAAAAAAATAAGACATGGTTGACTGTAGTTTTAGCAATCAAATGTTTCAAACATAATTCATTGTCAATTATCTTCCGTTAAGTGTAATATGCTTCTAAAATAAATTTAATATCAACGGGCCGCATCAGCCAAATTCTTGTCATCATAAGTATTCGACATTCATTATTTTTACATCGAATGTATTCATTAATACTTTATCTGATCAAGTCTTTATTTTCGAACTGATTTTGATCATTAATGGATATATGATTGATCAAGTCACTATTTGTGTCTTGAAATTACATACTTAGAACCTTTGGAAATAAACTAAACAAACTTAAAGGAATAGGTTAGAAGATCACCGTGATGATCATAAAAAACAACAAAAAAAGACAAATTTAAACTACCACCATATAATTAATATCACCCACGGCAAATTTACAGTCTTTATCCACAGTTTTGAATTTAAATTAAATCAGATTCCTCATTTTTATATTTGTATTATCTTAAGCCGTAATTTTTAGTTTAATCGATCTATATCATTTAAAAAGCTTTGGAAATATAATTTAATGATTTTTTGACTTAAATAAATACCGTATGATCCATTGATTGAAAATAAGGCCAAAATATAAGAAAGCACGTTAAAAGAGGAAGCATTTCATTTGTAAGTAAAACATGTAGTTTTCTTCCTTAGAATAGAATTTATTTAATTAACAAATATTGACTGTTCTATAAATGGAAAAACTGTTTTGTAAGATTTTTTCGTTTAATCTATTAGCCATTTAGTTTTTAAATGTATGTTCGGATAAAAAACTTATCAATGCTACATCTTCAATCCTCTTAATGCAGTTTTGATTTAATTAGGTCAAGCTATCTTTAGCTAAACCTACTTATTAAGACATATAATATATGAATTTTACACTTATTTTTATAGTAATTATTTGAATGAGAGGATTAAATAAGTTTTCAAAAAACGATCGATGAAAATTTTTTTTAAGTTTAATTCTACAAGTGTTCATCACAATAAACAAACTATAACTCGCATTTATTTAAACATGTAGCATCATGTTAAATTTTAAATACATTATCGAAGCATAAATTAGTACAGTGATTTCCTCATAACGTACTTAATTCGTTCTAGGAGTAAGTTCTTTACGCGAAAAGATCGTTATGCGAAGCATGCTCTGTACCAAAATACAACAACAAAAAAATTTAAACCTCGGTTTGGAGAAATTTTGTGTATTGATATCCTTCATCTTACGAAAAAATGGTATTTCATGACAAACACTCGTGCTCAACCGAATTAGAGGAATCTTATTTAGTTCATTGTGCGAAGCAGGGTTAGTTATGCGAGTTATCTAAAGGCAAAAAAAGTTCGTCAAGCGCAGCGCACGTTATCCAAAGAGTACGTTATGCAAGGTATCATTGTATATTGTTGATTAGGGATTTTAGTCCTTTAAAATTTTGTCTAAATTATTAAAGTAACATTTAATTGAAAATCGTAGGGGCGTGGCTTAATATCCGTTGAAGATGGCGTGCACATCTTTTTCCCTTTTTAAAACGGTACAGAACACCCAAAAAGGGTCTCTCTGTCACTCTTTTGAAGCCATAGACCAAAATTCTATCAAAATTGGGCCTCAAACTAACCTGTTGCACCTGAATGTAGAAGGTCTCTCTTCCGCCAAACGTGAGGTAATCAGTTGCTTGTCAATAACCTATGATATTAAAATTATCTGCCTTCAAGAAACTCATACAGATAAAAATGAAGGTTCCAGATTAAAAATTAAAAACTACAATTTATTATGCTCGCGTCCACACCCTAAACATGGCCGATCAACATACATCAGAAACGATGTGGTAAATGCAAGTTGCATTGAAAATAATGATTTATTTGATATATGCAGGATTGGAGATATTTATGTCGTAAATATTTATAAACATCCGTCAGTTAATTGATCGGATCCTATTCAACTCCCAATTTTAGAAGCAAACACCATTTATGTCGGCGATCTAAACAGTCACCATTACTTGTGGAGCTACGAGAACCAAGATTACAATGGTAAAATATTATGTGACTGGATCAATGCTCATGATATCTCATTGATTTACAACCCAAAACAAGATAAAACATTTTACTCTGCTTGATGGAAAAAGAGTTACTGTCCGGATATGACCCTAGTAAAATCGAATTCAATACCAGCCTTAAATATTCATCGCTTAATTATCAATCATTTTCCAAATTCACAGCACTATCCTGTCATAGTTAGCGTTGGTCTGCAATTACAATCAAAAAAGTGCATTCCCGTACCACGCTGGAACTTCAAAAAAGCAAATTGGCAACTATTTTCAAACTTACTTAAAAAAAGCATTCCAAGAATACCCCATGACATCATCGAGATTGACCAAATATACAGTCGACTATGCAACGCATTTTACTCCGCAGCTTACAGATCTATCCCACGAGGTTTTTATGAAAACTTAATAATCGGTATGGACAAAAGATTAAAAGAATTAATTGATAAATACATGTTAAATTCACAAGCATTCCCAGTCGATGATATTATAAAACACATCATATAATATAAAAGAGAAAAATGGATAAGCACGATTTCGAACCTCGACATGAAGCACTCGTCCCGAAAGGCATTCAAATTATTAAGATTCCTTGAACCAAACAACAATTTCAATTATAATAGCAAAATAAAAGTATCTCCAAATTCTTTTGCAAGTTACCTAAAACGTATTTCAACCCCGGTAAAGATAAAGAATTTAAAAAAGACGTAGATTATAAGTTTAAACTTTTTTGTAGAAAAAATATAACTTTTGATTCTCCTACTCCAATCTCCACGGATGAACTAGACTCAGTACTTAAATCCCTTAAACTTAACAAAGCACCAGGACTTGATAAAATTTTTTCCGAATTTCTCTTACATATGGGCCCACTCTCTAGAAAATGGATAACTAATTTCTTCACATCTGTTCTCTTTAATCAATCACTCCCTAAACAATAAAAAACAGTCCATATCATCGCTTTACCAAAACCAAACAAAGTCCCTGACTCGCCCAGCAATCTAAGACCTATATCGCTACTATCTGTTCTTTACAAAGTTTTTGAAAAGATTATATACAATAGAATCAGCGTTGACATTGAAAATAACTTGCCAGTCGAGCAAGCTGGCTTCAGAAAAGGCCGTACAACTGAGGAGCAGGTCCTAAGCCTTTCTACTCATATAAGTAGTGGGTTTGAACAAAAGTTAAAGACTGGAGCAGTACTGGTTGATCTGAGCTCAGCGTACGTTACTGTATGGATAAAAGGCCTATTAATTAAACTTTCTAACATTATTACAGTATGGGCAACCAAGCTTCTAAATCTTTCTCTAAAAAACCGTCTTTTTATTGTTTCAATAAATAACAGAAAAAGCTCTATGAAATCGATTGTTAACGGTTTACCACAAGGATCTGTCTTATCTCCTCACTTATTTAACATATAGATAAATGACCTCCCATTCAACTCATCTAGAAAATTCCTTTACGCAGATGACATTTGTATGACATTCCAATCAAGCTCAATCAAATCAATAAACGACACATTATCTTCAGACCTAGCCATAATAAGCAAAAGTCTCACAAATCGCGGGCTAAAAATGAACGTATATAAAACCATATCATGTCTCTTTTCTCTCTCCAATAAACCCTCAAACATCCATTTCTCGGTAAGATTGGCCAATGAAGTAATTCCAATCTCAGAGAACCCTACATATCTTGGAGTAATTCTTGACCGTCGCCTCTCATACAAGAAACATATTACGAAAGTCGGAGCAAAATTATCAAATTGGATCTCAGTCCTCTCTAAACTAGCTTGCTCATCATGGGGAGCAAACCCCATCTCTTGCGAACAAGCCTCTTGTCACTTTGTTTCTCAACTGTTGAGTATTGCTGCCAAACATGGTCTCGATCAAAACATTGCAAGATCATCGATACAAAGTTTAACACAGGAATGAGAATAGTTAGCGGAACCATACATAATACACAATCTCGCTGGTTACCGGTCCTGTGTAACATTCTACCGCCTCATTTACGTAGAGAGCAAAGATCTGTTAACTTGCTGAACAAAATCAAAGACAGAAAAGATCTTCCCATGTATCAAGATATTTATTCACACCCAGAAAAGAGACTAAAATCTACAACACCAATTTGGTTTTTAGAATCCCCTAATATCATACCGATCGAAAAAAAGTGGCTCGATTACTGGTTAGAAAATCCTCCTTATAACCATGAAATTATCTCAGATCCATCACTAAGTCTTCCAGGTTTTGACCTGCCAAGAATAGAGTGGTCTCTTCTTAACCGTTTCCGCTCTAAAGCAGGACTGTGCAGGAGCACACTTTTCAAATGGGGTCTTATAGACTCACCACTCTGCAACTGCAGTGAGAGTCCTGAAACAATGTTCCACGTGCTGAATGAATGCAAGCTCACAAAACTACCCGGTGGTATTCGTGCTCTGAATTCTGTTTCCCAAGACGCGCTTCTTTGGCTCAAGAGAATAAAACGTTATTAGAATAGAATAGAATAGAATCAATTAATCATAGTTTATTTATGGAGAAAATCTTAAATTGATCATTGAAATTACTACCACAAAATTAATATTATCATAAATTGCATGTAAATAGGAATATTTTTTGCGAACAGATGTTTCAAACATAATTCATTGTCAAATATCTTCAGTTAAGTTTAATATAAATCAAAAATAAATTTAAAATCAACGGGTTGCATCACTAAAATTCTTGTTATCGTAAGTATTTGACATTCATTATTTTTACATCGAATGTATTCATTAATACTTAATCTGATCAAGTCCTTATTTTCAAAATGATTTTGATCATTAATGGATATATGATAGATTTTGTCACTTTTTGTATCATAAAATTACATACTCAGAACCTTTTGAAATAAACTAAACAAAATTAAAGGAAAGGTAATAAAATCACCGTGATGCTCATAAAAAACAATAAAAAAAGATAATTTTAAGCTACCAGCACATAATTAATGTCACCCACGGCAAATTTAAAGTCTTTATCCACAGTTTTGAATAAAAATTAAATCAGATTCCTCAATTTTATATTTGTATTATCTTCAGCCGTAATTTTTAATTTAATCGATAGCTATTGTTAAAATAGCTTCAGAAATATAATTTAATGATTTTTTGACTTAAATAAATACCTCTTGATCCATTGATTGAAAATCTAACCAAAAAACAATAAAACACGTCAAAAGAAGGAACATTTCAGTTCTGATTATAACAAGTAGTTTTCTTCCTTAAAATAGTATTTATTTAATTAACAAATATTGATTGTTCTATAAAAGGAATAGCTTTTTGTATGTATTTTGTCATTTTATAAACATGAAGTGAGTTGTGCAGAATTTTTGTATGATTATAAAAAAATGATACATATTTAATCCATTTAATACGTTTTTTATCAAATAAAGACAAAAATTCTTTGGCAATAACTTCTGATTAGAGATTCATTTTATAGATGAAATTTAACATTTAATTTTATTAAAAATATTAAAAAAATTATGATTAAAATACATCTAAACTTAATAACCATTTGAAATTTTATTTATTTACAGTAAACTCTCTCTTACTCGCCAAAAGTGGGGACTGAAAAATTGTGGCGGTTGAGAGAGAGGGGCGGTTGAAAGAAAATTTTTTTAATGATGCAAATAAAATTTTTTAATTCATATTTTTTTTAAAAATGAATCAATAGTTAGTTGGGTTATTTTTTCTTTTT
Organism: Cyprinella venusta; assembly: GCA_038021265.1. Lineage (NCBI taxonomy): Eukaryota > Metazoa > Chordata > Actinopteri > Cypriniformes > Leuciscidae > Cyprinella > Cyprinella venusta. Next base: position 5,355 of record JBBNEX010000570.1, on the reverse strand, counting down.
CGATATCTTTTAATGCACGACTAATCATATTAATTCCAGTAAATCCATCATCACTTTTTACTTTGTTATTGTAAAAATAGTTTTTGATTATTTCTAATGCTTTATAACATTCTTGTTTAGATCTAGTAGTGTCAGTTATATTCTCTTCCTCTTCACTGGACTCTTTATTTTGTTCCACATTAGGAAATTCTAAGAAATCATCTTCCAACAAAATATCATTTAAATTAAATTCAATGTCATGAAATTCTTCTTTTTTAATAGGATCCTGAATCTTTGTAACTGCTAAGAAATTTTCATAAAGCTCATCATTTTTTTCTGATGCAGTAGGTAAATCATCAAATGCATTTTCAGTCCAACCAGCCTGCCCAAAGCAATTTTCAATAATTGTTTTCAGCACATCATCCCAAGCATATTTTGCATAAATTGTTGCATTTTTTAAATTTAAATTTTTTTATGCATCAAAAACACATACACCGGATTCTACCTTTTCGAGAATATCAGTCATTTTTCGATTATTAAAAAATGTTTTAAAACATTTTATGATGCCTTGATCAAGTGGCTGTATTGTTGATGTTAAGTTTGGCGGCATATAAAGTAATTCGATGTTTTTTAATTCAAAATTGATTTTATGAGCAGGACAATTGTCAATCACTAATAAAATTTTTTTTCTTTCAGATGCACATTTCAAATCCCAATCTAGAAGCCACTTTGTAAAAATATTTTTAGTCATCCATGCTTTTGCTGAATAAGAATAATTAATGTAATTTTCATGATCAAAATTCTTTAAACATCTTCGAATTTAAAAATTTTCCAATGATAAGTAGCTTTTTTTTAACACTTCCTGTCATATTTGCGCAGAGCATGATTGATACTCTTTCTTTTAATAACTTAAGCCCCTTCCAACATTTTTGCATACTGTTTTAGATGGTATTAATTTGTAAAATATACGATTTTCATCCGCGTTAAACACGTTTTCACCTCCAAACTGCTTTATTTTTAATTTTAGAAAGGTTAAAAAATTTTCACTATCAATCAGATTAGTCGTATATGCCTCTCCATGCAGTTTTCTTAATTTAAGACTATGCCTGGTTTTGAATTTTGATAGCCAACCAACCGAACCTTTAAAATCATTACTTCCAAGTTCATTTGCGATCATGTTAGCCTTTTCTTTTATAATTCTATCATTTAAAATAACACCCTTTAATTCCATTTTTTCAATCCATTTGCTAAGTTTGGCGTCAATTTCTTGGTACTTTAGCTTTGGAAATCTATATCCAATGATATTTTTTTCTTCTATATTTTTTAAAATTTCTTTTTTTCTTCTTTTTATGTCATTGGTACTTCGTCTTGAAATAGTCTTTTTATATTGTATTGAGAATATTTCGGCTACTTCGTTGTCTGTTTTTGAAAGATTCTTTTCAATAAATTGTATGATTTCCCCTTTTTCTTTCAAAGAAAGTCTGGTACAATTTCTTTTTTTTTATTTTTTTATTAACTCTCGCCATTAATTGGGTAGCGAATCAATAAAAACTGTTTGCGGCGGTTGAAAGAGAATGGCGGTTGAGAGAGAGTGGCGAATAAGAGAAATGGCGAATAAAAGAGAATTTACTGTAGTTTATTTTTGTAGTTTAAACTAAACAAACAAAAGTTTTACACGAAATTATTTGAACAATAAGCATCGCATTTAATAGTAAAAGCAATCGATGCAGAGAGATTTTTTAAAAATTAACACATTTGAGAAGAATAAGTACTTAATGTTTAATTTACTGTATTTTTTAGATAAATTTGCATCTTTGCTAAACCGATATTCATTCGCGCTCATAAACTTTCCCAGAAAAAATCATCTAAATTCAAAAGAAAAAGCAATAATATGAAATGAAATGATTATTGGTGAATAATTCTTTTATGTATCTTGGTTTAACATTTCATTGTGCCGTAAATAATTACAGGGTTTTTAGTCCTATTTCGCCATTTTTCTCACCTATTTCGCCGTTTTTCTCACCGATTTCACCATTTTTTTTCAAATTATTAACAAATTATAATTTTATAAAATTTCTTCTATCTCAGGTAAGCTTTTAAGGTTTCATTCTGTGTATTTGGTCATATTAATGTAGCAAACATTGTTTAGTTATGTTTCGCCAGTTTTCGGTTCTATTGCGCGATTTTTTTAGTTTTAAAATTTATTAAAATGGTATAGTAAAATTTTTATTAATTAGAGCCAAAATGACAATATTCAAAATGGAGAAAACCTCCAATAAAATACTAATCGAAGGAAAAACACAACTCTTAGCCTAGAAACAAGAAAAAGAATAATCTAGAATTATCAAGAGGGCCTTTCTGTTTCACAAATATCGCGTTACGAAGAAATACCAAGAAGCACGGTAGGGTCAGTCATTAAAAAATTCCAAACAACTGGTATGACTGCTCCATCTATGAATGGAGCACCTCGAGGTTGCAAAGTCACACAGCAAATTGAACAGACTTTAAAAAGTTCTATAGATGACAATGCAACAATATCTCTAAAAAAACTCAAGGAACAGATTTCGCAAATTCACAACGTCGACCTGGGCTTAATAACAATACACAACACTATAAAATCATTTAGTTACTCTCTAAAGAGATTGCATCCTCTTCCAGCTCAAAGAAACGCAGAAGAAAATATTCAAACACGAATGGAATACGCTGTTCGCTTTCTTGAATTAGAAGAAGCTTTTTCTAGCGATAAAATATTTTTTATCGATGAAGTTGGTTTTAATGTATCGATGCGATTAGGTAGAGGAAGATCGGCAATTGGCACTCCTGCAACTCTAACTATACCACGTATTATATCTCAAAACATTTCTGTTTGCTGTGCCATGACTAGAATTGGGGTGGCCTTCAAAAAAATATCGACTACTCCATATAACAGCTTATCATTCCTTGGATATCTGACAGATTTTTTTCAACACCTGGAAAGGTTAAATATAAATAATGCGGCTATAATTATGCATAATATGGCTTTTCATAAGACAAATACAGTAAGAACTTTTATAGAATCGAACAATATAACAATAATATATTTACCAGCAAACAGTTCCTTTTTAAACCCGATCGAAAATATGTTTTCCAAGTGGAAACAATTTGTTAGTGGGTCAAATCCAGCGAACGAAGAACATCTAATGAGTTTATTACAAGAAGGCTTCAGTTTAATTACACACAACGACTGTGATGGATACTACCGGAATATGCGTAAATATAGTAGAATCTGCCTGCAAAGATTACCTGTAACTGGAGAACTCAATAAATAAAATACATTCTTTATTTTTATAAAATTTTAAAAAAATTTAATTTTGGCGAAATAGGTGAGAAAAATAGCGAAATAGGACTGAAAACCCTGTATTGCAATTCACAGATGTTAAAATCTGTTGCGTCAATTACATAGAAAGCATTAAATGATATGTAGTTTATTTAATTCATCCTTTAAAAAAATTTTTCCATTCAAATCAACGAGATTTAAATTAAATTCTTTTGTTTTGGCCTTTATTTTAAACATGTTACTCAACCCACTTTAAATATTGACATGGATCCTTTTGTGTTAAAATCTTTTATAATTCTACTCATGGTAAAACTTTTAACCTTAAATAACATTAAATTTTATTTAAGTTTTTTTTCGATCAAAATTAAAATAAATACGTATATTATAAAATTCATGATCATCAAAGCTCTGAGTTTTTCATCGGTTTTAATATTTTTTTTATTTTCCTAAAAAAAATTGAGACATTAAAATTGAATGAGCACTGATGAAAATCGATCGGAAAATACTGAACCTCAGCATAAAGTATATTAAAAGTATAAAAATTTCACAAATAATTATTTTACCAAAATATTATATCACCATTTAATATTTTATCGATCCGCATTCTTTTGATTCGAAATAACCATTTATTTTGAACGAGATTTTTATTGACCGACACATAATATAATATCATACTGTTATAAAAAGAGAAATTGTATTTGTTTATATATAACCTCCGTGTATATGATTTATAGTGAGATGTTGTCTATTCCGTAGTAACACCTTTTTCACGCATGTGTGCAATATCGATAATTGAATTTGTCATTTGGGTAAGTTCGATTTATCATTAAAAAATTAAATTAATTTTAAAGGAATTTAAATCAAAGGGTTCCAAAAATAGGTAACTAATGTGTGCTTGCGCGAATTTAATGGCAAATTCAATTTTTAAATCACTCTCCTCTTTTCTCTTCTACCCTCCACCTTCACCCCCCTCTCGGCCCCATCCTTACACCTCATATTTACACCATCCTACCTACCTATCATTCGCTATACCTATTTCTACTTACCTATGACAACGCTACACTATTTACGCTAAACTTTACCTCTTGCATCGAAATCGCTGTTACAATTCGAAATATATATGTAAATTCGGCTAAAGTACAGTTTAGTAAACCAATTAAATTGCGCGCGGCGTAAATTAATGGCGGATTTTAAAAATTGATTTTACAGAATTTAACACACATTAATAATTTTTTGATTAATTTATCATTTTTTGTATAAATCTTTTTAAAATTGGCAAAAAGAGAATTTGTCAAAAATTGATTGTAAAAGTGAAAAATTAAGCAGGATACATAATAATTATTTCATTTAGAGTGACCTCAAATGTTTTTTCTTTATATTTGCGATAAAAAATGTATTGCAAAAAATAAGATAACACCGTTTCTCTTTTTTTTTGTAACAGGTCGATAAAACCGTTTGCAGGGAGAACAAAATGCCTCAATTCTTTGAGTGTGCTTACCGTCGGCGGCAAAAAAGTTATCATTATGCATAATGACTCTATAAATGAAGCCATCAATAGCTAGATTTCTATATGATGGCCAACCATCGTTATGGACAATTGAGCAAGGAATAATTCTTCTGAATAGAATATCCCGCAGTGTTGTTTCGTTACTGGAAGTTGTAACTTCCATAAATATTCCTCCTCAATCATGAAAAACTCCCACAATCCACAAATCCATGTTAACTAGGATCCTGCCAACACTGTATTTGCGCTTACAAATTAAAAATTCGTCGACTTGAACGACACACTTTTCACATCAAATTTGTGTTTGATCTCGTAATATGGAATTGAATTGTGTGTCTCTAAAAAATTTTTCAAATCTACCTGTCGAATTAGATGAAATTTGCATTACTTAAAAATTTTTGACTAGAAATTCCATTGAATGACGTGAAGACGAATAAAAGAATGTCATGGAGAGATAGATGAAAGTTGGACAAAAATGATCCTGATCTTATTGTTTCAAAACTTGGACACACAACACATCAGAAAGAGTATCCATCTTAAAAGTGACTATTTTTTA
>JBBNEX010000568.1:0-22809 GCA_038021265.1 Cyprinella venusta | reverse complement strand
CCCTTATGTTTTTTTTTTCAGGTCAAAACTTTGACATCCGATATCTCGGCTCTGGAAGGGTCTAGAGCCTCCATTTTTGCGCGCTGGTCGAAGTCTCGTGGCCCTCTGTCAGAATCCAGAGTTTCAAGAAGATCGGAGGGGGTCAAAATTTCGGCCAAAAACGACAGTGTTACCCCTTATGTTTTTTTTTCAGGTCAAAACTTTGACATCCGATATCTCGGCTCTGGAAGGGTCTAGAGCCTTCATTTTTGCGCGCTGGTCGAAGTCTCGTGGCCCTCTGTCAGAATCAAGAGTTTCAAGAAGATCGGAGGGGGTCAAAATTTCGGCCAAAAACGACAGTGTTACCCCTTATGTTTTTTTTTTCAGGTCAAAACTTTGACATCCGATATCTCGGCTCTGGAAGGGTCTAGAGCCTCCATTTTTGCGCGCTGGTCGAAGTCTCGTGGCCCTCTGTCAGAATCCAGAGTTTCAAGAAGATCGGAGGGGGTCAAAATTTCGGCCAAAAACGACAGTGTTACCCCTTATGTTTTTTTTTCAGGTCAAAACTTTGACATCCGATATCTCGGCTCTGGAAGGGTCTAGAGCCTCCATTTTTGCGCGCTGGTCGAAGTCTCGTGGCCCTCTGTCAGAATCCAGAGTTTCAAGAAGATCGGAGGGGGTCAATATTTCGGCCAAAAACGACAGTGTTACCCCTTATGTTTTTTTTCAGGTCAAAACTTTGACATCCGATATCTCGGCTCTGGAAGGGTCTAGAGCCTCCATTTTTGCGCGCTGGTCGAAGTCTCGTGGCCCTCTGTCAGAATCCAGAGTTTCAAGAAGATCGGAGGGGGTCAAAATTTTGGCCAAAAACGACAGTGTTACCCCTTATGTTTTTTTTCAGGTCAAAACTTTGACATCCGATATCTCGGCTCTGGAAGGGTCTAGAGCCTCCATTTTTGCGCGCTGGTCGAAGTCTCGTGGCCCTCTGTCAGAATCCAGAGTTTCAAGAAGATCGGAGGGGGTCAAAATTTCGGCCAAAAACGACAGTGTTACCCCTTATGTTTTTTTTTCAGGTCAAAACTTTGAAATCCGATATCTCGGCTCTGGAAGGGTCTAGAGCCTCCATTTTTGCGCGCTGGTCGAAGTCTCGTGGCCCTCTGTCAGAATCCAGAGTTTCAAGAAGATCGGAGGGGGTCAAAATTTCGGCCAAAAACGACAGTGTTACCCCTTATGTTTTTTTTTTCAGGTCAAAACTTTGACATCCGATATCTCGGCTCTGGAAGGGTCTAGAGCCTTCATTTTTGCGCGCTGGTCGAAGTCTCGTGGCCCTCTGTCAGAATCCAGAGTTTCAAGAAGATCGGAGGGGGTCAAAATTTCGGCCAAAAACGACAGTGTTACCCCTTATGTTTTTTTTTCAGGTCAAAACTTTGACATCCGATATCTCGGCTCTGGAAGGGTCTAGAGCCTCCATTTTTGCGCGCTGGTCGAAGTCTCGTGGCCCTCTGTCAGAATCCAGAGTTTCAAGAAGATCGGAGGGGGTCAAAATTTCGGCCAAAAACGACAGTGTTACCCCTTATGTTTTTTTTTCAGGTCAAAACTTTGACATCCGATATCTCGGATCTGGAAGGGTCTAGAGCCTCCATTTTTGCACGCTGGTCGAAGTCTCGTGGCCCTCTGTCAGAATCCAGAGTTTCAAGAAGATCGGAGGGGGTCAAAATTTCGGCCAAAAACGACAGTGTTACCCCTTATGTTTTTTTTTCAGTTCAAAACTTTGACATCCGATATCTCGGCTCTGGAAGGGTCTAGAGCCTCCATTTTTGCGTGCTGGTCAAAGTCTCGTGGCCCTCTGTCAGAATCCAGAGTTTCAAGAAGATCGGAGGGGGTCAAAATTTCGGCCAAAAACGACAGTGTTACCCCTTATGTTTTTTTTTTCAGGTCAAAACTTTGACATCGATATCTCGGCTCTGGAAGGGTCTAGAGCCTCCATTTTTGCGCGCTGGTCGAAGTCTCGTGGCCCTCTGTCAGAATCCAGAGTTTCAAGAAGATCGGAGGGGGTCAAAATTTCGGCCAAAAACGACAGTGTTACCCCTTATGTTTTTTTTTTCAGGTCAAAACTTTGACATCCGATATCTCGGCTCTGGAAGGGTCTAGAGCCTCCATTTTTGCGCGCCGGTCGAAGTCTCGTGGCCCTCTGTCAGAATCCAGAGTTTCAAGAAGATCGGAGGTGTTCAAAATTTCGGCCAAAAACGACAGTGTTACCCCTTATGTTTTTTTTTCAGGTCAAAACTTTGACATCCGATATCTCGGCTCTGGAAGGGTCTAGAGCCTCCATTTTTGCGCGCTGGTCGAAGTCTCGTGGCCCTCTGTCAGAATCCAGAGTTTCAAGAAGATCGGAGGGGGTCAAAATTTCGGCCAAAAACGACAGTGTTACCCCTTATGTTTTTTTTTTCAGGTCAAAACTTTGACATCCGATATCTCTGCTCTGGAAGGGTTTAGAGCCTCCATTTTTGCGCGCTGGTCGAAGTCTCGTGGCCCTCTGTCAGAATCCAGAGTTTCAAGAAGATCGGAGGGGGTCAAAATTTCGGCCAAAAACGACAGTGTTACCCCTTATGTTTTTTTTTTCAGGTCAAAACTTTGACATCCGATATCTCGGCTCTGGAAGGGTCTAGAGCCTCAATTTTTGTGCGCTGGTCGAAGTCTCGTGGCCCTCTGTCAGAATCCAGAGTTTCAAGAAGATCGGTGGGGGTCAAAATTTCGGCCAAAAACGACAGTGTTACCCCTTATGTTTTTTTTTTTCAGGTCAAAACTTTGACATCCGATATCTCGGCTCTGGAAGGGTCTAGAGCCTCCATTTTTGCACGCTGGTCGAAGTCTCGTGGCCCTCTGTCAGAATCCAGAGTTTCAAGAAGATCGGAGGGGGTCAAAATTTTGGCCAAAAACGACAGTGTTACCCCTTATGTTTTTTTTTTCAGGTCAAAACTTTGACATCCGATATCTCGGCTCTGGAAGGGTCTAGAGCCTCCATTTTTGCGCGCTGGTCGAAGTCTCGTGGCCCTCTGTCAGAATCCAGAGTTTCAAGAAGATCGGAGGGGTTCAAAATTTCGGCCAAAAACGACAGTGTTACCCCTTATGTTTTTTTTCAGGTCAAAACTTTGACATCCGATATCTCGGCTCTGGAAGGGTCTAGAGCCTCCATTTTTGCGCGCTGGTCGAAGTCTCGTGGCCCTCTGTCAGAATCCAGAGTTTCAAGAAGATCGGAGGGGTTCAAAATTTCGGCCAAAAACGACAGTGTTACCCCTTATGTTTTTTTTTCAGGTCAAAACTTTGACATCCGATATCTCGGCTCTGGAAGGGTCTAGAGCCTCCATTTTTGCGCGCTGGTCGAAGTCTCGTGGCCCTCTGTCAGAATCCAGAGTTTCAAGAAGATCGGAGGGGGTCAAAATTTCGGCCAAAAACGACAGTGTTACCCCTTATGTTTTTTTTCAGGTCAAAACTTTGACATCCGATATCTCGGCTCTGGAAGGGTCTAGAGCCTCCATTTTTGCGCGCTGGTCGAAGTCTCCTGGCCCTCTGTCAGAATCCAGAGTTTCAAGAAGATCGGAGGGGGTCAAAATTTCGGCCAAAAACGACAGTGTTACCCCTTATGTTTTTTTTTCAGGTCAAAACTTTGACATCCGATATCTCGGCTCTGGAAGGGTCTAGAGCCTCCATTTTTGCGCGCTGGTCGAAGTCTCGTGGCCCTCTGTCAGAATCCAGAGTTTCAAGAAGATCGGAGGGGGTCAAAATTTCGGCCAAAAACGACAGTGTTACCCCTTATGTTTTTTTTTCAGGTCAAAACTTTGACATCCGATATCTCGGCTCTGGAAGGGTCTAGAGCCTCCATTTTTGCGCGCTGGTCGAAGTCTCGTGGCCCTCTGTCAGAATCCAGAGTTTCAAGAAGATCGGAGGGGGTCAAAATTTCGGCCAAAAACGACAGTGTTACCCCTTATGTTTTTTTTTTCAGGTCAAAACTTTGACATCTGATATCTCGGCTCTGGAAGGGTCTAGAGCCTCCATTTTTGCGCGCTGGTCGAAGTCTCGTGGCCCTCTGTCAGAATCCAGAGTTTCAAGAAGATCGGAGGGGGTCAAAATTTCGGCCAAAAACGACAGTGTTACCCCTTATGTTTTTTTTTCAGGTCAAAACTTTGACATCCGATATCTCGGCTCTGGAAGGGTCTAGAGCCTCCATTTTTGCGCGCTGGTCGAAGTCTCGTGGCCCTCTGTCAGAATCCAGAGTTTCAAGAAGATCGGAGGGGGTCAAAATTTTGGCCAAAAACGACAGTGTTACCCCTTATGTTTTTTTTTTCAGGTCAAAACTTTGACATCCGATATCTCGGCTCTGGAAGGGTCTAGAGCCTCCATTTTTGCGCGCTGGTCGAAGTCTCGTGGCCCTCTGTCAGAATCCAGAGTTTCAAGAAGATCGGAGGGGGTCAAAATTTCGGCCAAAAACGACAGTGTTACCCCTTATGTTTTTTTTTCAGGTCAAAACTTTGACATCCGATATCTCGGCTCTGGAAGGGTCTAGAGCCTCCATTTTTGCGCGCTGGTCGAAGTCTCGTGGCCCTCTGTCAGAATCCAGAGTTTCAAGAAGATCGGAGGGGGTCAAAATTTCGGCCAAAAACGACAGTGTTACCCCTTATGTTTTTTTTTCAGGTCAAAACTTTGACATCCGATATCTCGGCTCTGGAAGGGTCTAGAGCCTCCATTTTTGCGCGCTGGTCGAAGTCTCGTGGCCCTCTGTCAGAATCCAGAGTTTCAAGAAGATCGGAGGGGGTCAAAATTTCGGCCAAAAACGACAGTGTTACCCCTTATGTTTTTTTTTCAGGTCAAAACTTTGACATCCGATATCTCGGCTCTGGAAGGGTCTAGAGCCTCCATTTTTGCGCGCTGGTCGAAGTCTCGTGGCCCTCTGTCAGAATCCAGAGTTTCAAGAAGATCGGAGGGGGTCAAAATTTCGGCCAAAAACGACAGTGTTACCCCTTATGTTTTTTTTTCAGGTCAAAACTTTGACATCCGATATCTCGGCTCTGGAAGGGTCTAGAGCCTCCATTTTTGCGCGCTGGTCGAAGTCTCGTGGCCCTCTGTCAGAATCCAGAGTTTCAAGAAGATCGGAGGGGGTCAAAATTTCGGCCAAAAACGACAGTGTTACCCCTTATGTTTTTTTTTCAGGTCAAAACTTTGACATCCGATATCTCGGCTCTGGAAGGGTCTAGAGCCTCCATTTTTGCGCGCTGGTCGAAGTCTCGTGGCCCTCTGTCAGAATCCAGAGTTTCAAGAAGATCGGAGGGGGTCAAAATTTCGGCCAAAAACGACAGTGTTACCCCTTATGTTTTTTTTTCAGGTCAAAACTTTGACATCCGATATCTCGGCTCTGGAAGGGTCTAGAGCCTCCATTTTTGCGCGCTGGTCGAAGTCTCGTGGCCCTCTGTCAGAATCCAGAGTTTCAAGAAGATCGGAGGGGGTCAAAATTTCGGCCAAAAACGACAGTGTTACCCCTTATGTTTTTTTTTCAGGTCAAAACTTTGACATCCGATATCTCGGCTCTGGAAGGGTCTAGAGCCTCCATTTTTGCGCGCTGGTCGAAGTCTCGTGGCCCTCTGTCAGAATCCAGAGTTTCAAGAAGATCGGAGGGGGTCAAAATTTCGGCCAAAAACGACAGTGTTACCCCTTATGTTTTTTTTTCAGGTCAAAACTTTGACATCCGATATCTCGGCTCTGGAAGGGTCTAGAGCCTCCATTTTTGCGCGCTGGTCGAAGTCTCGTGGCCCTCTGTCAGAATCCAGAGTTTCAAGAAGATCGGAGGGGGTCAAAATTTCGGCCAAAAACGACAGTGTTACCCCTTATGTTTTTTTTTCAGGTCAAAACTTTGACATCCGATATCTCGGCTCTGGAAGGGTCTAGAGCCTCCATTTTTGCGCGCTGGTCGAAGTCTCGTGGCCCTCTGTCAGAATCCAGAGTTTCAAGAAGATCGGAGGGGGTCAAAATTTCGGCCAAAAACGACAGTGTTACCCCTTATGTTTTTTTTTCAGGTCAAAACTTTGACATCCGATATCTCGGCTCTGGAAGGGTCTAGAGCCTCCATTTTTGCGCGCTGGTCGAAGTCTCGTGGCCCTCTGTCAGAATCCAGAGTTTCAAGAAGATCGGAGGGGGTCAAAATTTCGGCCAAAAACGACAGTGTTACCCCTTATGTTTTTTTTTCAGGTCAAAACTTTGACATCCGATATCTCGGCTCTGGAAGGGTCTAGAGCCTCCATTTTTGCGCGCTGGTCGAAGTCTCGTGGCCCTCTGTCAGAATCCAGAGTTTCAAGAAGATCGGAGGGGGTCAAAATTTCGGCCAAAAACGACAGTGTTACCCCTTATGTTTTTTTTTCAGGTCAAAACTTTGACATCCGATATCTCGGCTCTGGAAGGGTCTAGAGCCTCCATTTTTGCGCGCTGGTCGAAGTCTCGTGGCCCTCTGTCAGAATCCAGAGTTTCAAGAAGATCGGAGGGGGTCAAAATTTCGGCCAAAAACGACAGTGTTACCCCTTATGTTTTTTTTTCAGGTCAAAACTTTGACATCCGATATCTCGGCTCTGGAAGGGTCTAGAGCCTCCATTTTTGCGCGCTGGTCGAAGTCTCGTGGCCCTCTGTCAGAATCCAGAGTTTCAAGAAGATCGGAGGGGGTGAAAATTTCGGCCAAAAACGACAGTGTTACCCCTTATGTTTTTTTTTTCAGGTCAAAACTTTGACATCCGATATCTCGGCTCTGGAAGGGTCTAGAGCCTCCATTTTTGCGCGCTGGTCGAAGTCTCGTGGCCCTCTGTCAGAATCCAGAGTTTCAAGAAGATCGGAGGGGGTCAAAATTTCGGCCAAAAACGACAGTGTTACCCCTTATGTTTTTTTTTCAGGTCAAAACTTTGACATCCGATATCTCGGCTCTGGAAGGGTCTAGAGCCTCCATTTTTGCGCGCTGGTCGAAGTCTCGTGGCCCTCTGTCAGAATCCAGAGTTTCAAGAAGATCGGAGGGGGTCAAAATTTCGGCCAAAAACGACAGTGTTACCCCTTATGTTTTTTTTTTCAGGTCAAAACTTTGACATCCGATATCTCGGCTCTGGAAGGGTCTAGAGCCTCCATTTTTGCGCGCTGGTCGAAGTCTCGTGGCCCTCTGTCAGAATCCAGAGTTTCAAGAAGATCGGAGGGGGTCAAAATTTCGGCCAAAAACGACAGTGTTACCCCTTATGTTTTTTTTTTCAGGTCAAAACTTTGACATCCGATATCTCGGCTCTGGAAGGGTCTAGAGCCTCCATTTTTGCGCGCTGGTCGAAGTCTCGTGGCCCTCTGTTGGAATCCAGAGTTTCAAGAAGATCGGAGGGGGTCAAAATTTCGGCCAAAAACGACAGTGTTACCCCTTATGTTTTTTTTTTCAGGTCAAAACTTTGACATCCGATATCTCGGCTCTGGAAGGGTCTAGAGCCTCCATTTTTGCGCGCTGGTCGAAGTCTCGTGGCCCTCTGTCAGAATCCAGAGTTTCAAGAAGATCGGAGGGGGTCAAAATTTCGGCCAAAAACGACAGTGTTACCCCTTATGTTTTTTTTTTTCAGGTCAAAACTTTGACATCCGATATCTCGGCTCTGGAAGGGTCTAGAGCCTCCATTTTTGCGCGCTGGTCGAAGTCTCGTGGCCCTCTGTCAGAATCCAGAGTTTCAAGAAGATCGGAGGGGGTCAAAATTTCGGCCAAAAACGACAGTGTTACCCCTTATGTTTTTTTTTTCAGGTCAAAACTTTGACATCCGATATCTCGGCTCTGGAAGGGTCTAGAGCCTCCATTTTTGCGCGCTGGTTGAAGTCTCGTGGCCCTCTGTCAGAATCCAGAGTTTCAAGAAGATCGGAGGGGGTCAAAATTTCGGCCAAAAACGACAGTGTTACCCCTTATGTTTTTTTTCAGGTCAAAACTTTGACATCCGATATCTCGGCTCTGGAAGGGTCTAGAGCCTCCATTTTTGCGCGCTGGTCGAAGTCTCGTGGCCCTCTTTCAGAATCCAGAGTTTCAAGAAGATCGGAGGGGGTCAAAATTTCGGCCAAAAACGACAGTGTTACCCCTTATGTTTTTTTTTCAGGTCAAAACTTTGATATCCGATATCTCGGCTCTGGAAGGGTCTAGAGCCTCCATTTTTGCGCGCTGGTCGAAGTCACGTGGCCCTCTGTCAGAATCCAGAGTTTCAAGAAGATCGGAGGGGGTCAAAATTTCGGCCAAAAACGACAGTGTTACCCCTTATGGTTTTTTTTTCGGGTCAAAACTTTGACATCCGATATCTCGGCTCTGGAAGAGTCTAGAGCCTCCATTTTTGCGTGCTGGTCGAAGTCTCGTGGCCCTCTGTCAGAATCCAGAGTTTCAAGAAGATCGGAGGGGGTCAAAATTTCAGCCAAAAACGACAGTGTTACCCCTTATGTTTTTTTTTTCAGGTCAAAACTTTGACATCCGATATCTCGGCTCTGGAAGGGTCTAGAGCCTCCATTTTTGCGCGCTGGTCGAAGTCTCGTGGCCCTCTGTCAGAATCCAGAGTTTCAAGAAGATCGGAGGGGGTCAAAATTTCGGCCAAAAACGACAGTGTTACCCCTTATGTTTTTTTTTCAGGTCAAAACTTTGACATCCGATATCTCGGCTCTGGAAGGGTCTAGAGCCTCCATTTTTGCGCGCTGGTCGAAGTCTCGTGGCCCTCTGTCAGAATCCAGAGTTTCAAGAAGATCGGAGGGGATCAAAATTTCGGCCAAAAACGACAGTGTTACCCCTTATGTTTTTTTTTCGGGTCAAAACTTTGACATCCGATATCTCGGCTCTGGAAGAGTCTAGAGCCTCCATTTTTGCGCGCTGGTCGAAGTCTCGTGGCCCTCTGTCAGAATCCAGAGATTCAAGAAGATCGGAGGGGGTCAAAATTTCGGCCAAAAACGACAGTGTTACCCCTTATGTTTTTTTTTTCAGGTCAAAACTTTGACATCCGATATCTCGGCTCTGGAAGGGTCTAGAGCCTCCATTTTTGCGCGCTGGTCGAAGTCTCGTGGCCCTCTGTCAGAATCCAGAGTTTCAAGAAGATCGGAGGGGGTCAAAATTTCGGCCAAAAACGACAGTGTTACCCCTTATGTTTTTTTTTTTCAGGTCAAAACTTTGACATCCGATATCTCGGCTCTGGAAGGGTCTAGAGCCTCCATTTTTGCGCGCTGGTCGAAGTCTCGTGGCCCTCTGTCAGAATCCAGAGTTTCAAGAAGATCGGAGGGGGTCAAAATTTCGGCCAAAAACGACAGTGTTACCCCTTATGTTTTTTTTTCAGGTCAAAACTTTGACATCCGATATCTCGGCTCTGGAAGGGTCTAGAGCCTCCATTTTTGCGCGCTGGTCGAAGTCTCGTGGCCCTCTGTCAGAATCCAGAGTTTCAAGAAGATCGGAGGGGGTCAAAATTTCGGCCAAAAACGACAGTGTTACCCCTTATGTTTTTTTTTGGGTCAAAACTTTGACATCCGATATCTCGGCTCTGGAAGGGTCTAGAGCCTCCATTTTTGCGCGCTGGTCGAAGTCTCGTGGCCCTCTGTCAGAATCCAGAGTTTCAAGAAGATCGGAGGGGGTCAAAATTTCGGCCAAAAACGACAGTGTTACCCCTTATGTTTTTTTTTTCAGGTCAAAACTTTGACATCTGATATCTCGGCTCTGGAAGGGTCTAGAGCCTCCATTTTTGCGCGCTGGTCGAAGTCTCGTGGCCCTCTGTCAGAATCCAGAGTTTCAAGAAGATCGGAGGGGGTCAAAATTTCGGCCAAAAACGACAGTGTTACCCCTTATGTTTTTTTTTTCAGGTCAAAACTTTGACATCCGATATCTCGGCTCTGGAAGGGTCTAGAGCCTCCATTTTTGCGCGCTGGTCGAAGTCTCGTGGCCCTCTGTCAGAATCCAGAGTTTCAAGAAGATCGGAGGGGGTCAAAATTTTGGCCAAAAACGACAGTGTTACCCCTTATGTTTTTTTTTTCAGGTCAAACTTTGACATCCGATATCTCGGCTCTGGAAGGGTCTAGAGCCTCCATTTTTGCGCGTTGGTCGAAGTCTCGTGGCCCTCTGTCAGAATCCAGAGTTTCAAGAAGATCAGAGGGGGTCAAAATTTCGGCCAAAAACGACAGTGTTACCCCTTATGTTTTTTTTTTTCAGGTCAAAACTTTGACATCCGATATCTCGGCTCTGGAAGGGTCTAGAGCCTCCATTTTTGCGCGCTGGTCGAAGTCTCGTGGCCCTCTGTCAGAATCCAGAGTTTCAAGAAGATCGGAGGGGGTCAAAATTTCGGCCAAAAACGACAGTGTTACCCCTTATGTTTTTTTTTTGGGTCAAAACTTTGACATCCGATATCTCGGCTCTGGAAGGGTCTAGAGCCTCCATTTTTGCGCGCTGGTCGAAGTCTCGTGGCCCTCTGTCAGAATCCAGAGTTTCAAGAAGATCGGAGGGGGTCAAAATTTCGGCCAAAAACGACAGTGTTACCCCTTATGTTTTTTTTTCAGGTCAAAACTTTGACATCTGATATCTCGGCTCTGGAAGGGTCTAGAGCCTCCATTTTTGCGCGCTGGTCGAAGTCTCGTGGCCCTCTGTCAGAATCCAGAGTTTCAAGAAGATCGGAGGGGGTCAAAATTTCGGCCAAAAACGACAGTGTTACCCCTTATGTTTTTTTTTTTCAGGTCAAAACTTTGACATCCGATATCTCGGCTCTGGAAGGGTCTAGAGCCTCCATTTTTGCGCGCTGGTCGAAGTCTCGTGGCCCTCTGTCAGAATCCAGAGTTTCAAGAAGATCGGAGGGGGTCAAAATTTTGGCCAAAAACGACAGTGTTACCCCTTATGTTTTTTTTTTCAGGTCAAACTTTGACATCCGATATCTCGGCTCTGGAAGGGTCTAGAGCCTCCATTTTTGCGCGCTGGTCGAAGTCTCGTGGCCCTCTGTCAGAATCCAGAGTTTCAAGAAGATCAGAGGGGGTCAAAATTTCGGCCAAAAACGACAGTGTTACCCCTTATGTTTTTTTTTTCGGGTCAAAACTTTGACATCCGATATCTCGGCTCTGGAAGGGTCTAGAGCCTCCATTTTTGCGCGCTGGTCGAAGTCTCGTGGCCCTCTGTCAGAATCCAGAGTTTCAAGAAGATCGGAGGGGGTCAAAATTTCGGCCAAAAACGACAGTGTTACCCCTTATGTTTTTTTTTTCAGGTCAAAACTTTGACATCCGATATCTCGGCTCTGGAAGGGTCTAGAGCCTCCATTTTTGCGCGCTGGTCGAAGTCTCGTGGCCCTCTGTCAGAATCCAGAGTTTCAAGAAGATCGGAGGGGGTCAAAATTTCGGCCAAAAACGACAGTGTTACCCCTTATGTTTTTTTTTTGGGTCAAAACTTTGACATCCGATATCTCGGCTCTGGAAGGGTCTAGAGCCTCCATTTTTGCGCGCTGGTCGAAGTCTCGTGGCCCTCTGTTAGAATCCAGAGTTTCAAGAAGATCGGAGGGGGTCAAAATTTCGGCCAAAAACGACAGTGTTACCCCTTATGTTTTTTTTTCAGGTCAAAACTTTGACATCCGATATCTCGGCTCTGGAAGGGTCTAGAGCCTCCATTTTTGCGCGCTGGTCGAAGTCTCGTGGCCCTCTGTCAGAATCCAGAGTTTCAAGAAGATCGGAGGGGGTCAAAATTTCGGCCAAAAACGACAGTGTTACCCCTTATGTTTTTTTTTTTCGGGTCAAAACTTTGACATCCGATATCTCGGCTCTGGAAGGGTCTAGAGCCTCCATTTTTGCGCGCTGGTCGAAGTCTTGTGGCCCTCTGTCAGAATCCAGAGTTTCAAGAAGATCGGAGGGGGTCAAAATTTCGGCCAAAAACGACAGTGTTACCCCTTATGTTTTTTTTTCAGGTCAAAACTTTGACATCCGATATCTCGGCTCTGGAAGGGTCTAGAGCCTCCATTTTTGCGCGCTGGTCGAAGTCTCGTGGCCCTCTGTCAGAATCCAGAGTTTCAAGAATATCGGAGGGGGTCAAAATTTCGGCCAAAAACGACAGTGTTACCCCTTATGTTTTTTTTTTGGGTCAAAACTTTGACATCCGATATCTCGGCTCTGGAAGGGTCTAGAGCCTCCATTTTTGCGCGCTGGTCGAAGTCTCGTGGCCCTCTGTTAGAATCCAGAGTTTCAAGAAGATCGGAGGGGGTCAAAATTTCGGCCAAAAACGACAGTGTTACCCCTTATGTTTTTTTTTCAGGTCAAAACTTTGACATCCGATATCTCGGCTCTGGAAGGGTCTAGAGCCTCCATTTTTGCGCGCTGGTCGAAGTCTCGTGGCCCTCTGTCAGAATCCAGAGTTTCAAGAAGATCGGAGGGGGTCAAAATTTCGGCCAAAAACGACAGTGTTACCCCTTATGTTTTTTTTTTTCGGGTCAAAACTTTGACATCCGATATCTCGGCTCTGGAAGGGTCTAGAGCCTCCATTTTTGCGCGCTGGTCGAAGTCTTGTGGCCCTCTGTCAGAATCCAGAGTTTCAAGAAGATCGGAGGGGGTCAAAATTTCGGCCAAAAACGACAGTGTTACCCCTTATGTTTTTTTTTCAGGTCAAAACTTTGACATCCGATATCTCGGCTCTGGAAGGGTCTAGAGCCTCCATTTTTGCCTGCTGGTCGAAGTCTCGTGGCCCTCTGTCAGAATCCAGAGTTTCAAGAAGATCGGAGGGGGTCAAAATTCGGCCAAAAATGACAGTGTTACCCCTTATGTTTTTTTTTTTGGGTCAAAACTTTGACATCCGATATCTCGGCTCTGGAAGGGTCTAGAGCCTCCATTTTTGCCTGCTGGTCGAAGTCTCGTGGCCCTCTGTCAGAATCCAGAGTTTCAAGAAGATCGGAGGGGGTCAAAATTTCGGCCAAAAACGACAGTGTTACCCCTTATGTTTTTTTTTCAGGTCAAAACTTTGACATCCGATATCTCGGCTCTGGAAGGGTCTAGAGCCTCCATTTTTGCGCGCTGGTCGAAGTCTCGTGGCCCTCTGTCAGAATCCAGAGTTTCAAGAAGATTGGAGGGGGTCAAAATTTCGGCCAAAATAGACAGTGTTACCCCTTATGTTTTTTTTTCAGGTCAAAACTTTGACATCCGATATCTCGGCTCTGGAAGGGTCTAGAGCCTCCATTTTTGCGCGCTGGTCGAAGTCTCGTGGCCCTCTGTCAGAATCCAGAGTTTCAAGAAGATCGGAGGGGGTCAAAATTTCGGCCAAAAACGACAGTGTTACCCCTTATGTTTTTTTTTTGGGTCAAAACTTTGACATCCGATATCTCGGCTCTGGAAGGGTCTAGAGCCTCCATTTTTGCGCGCTGGTCGAAGTCTCGTGGCCCTCTGTTAGAATCCAGAGTTTCAAGAAGATCGGAGGGGGTCAAAATTTCGGCCAAAAACGACAGTGTTACCCCTTATGTTTTTTTTTCAGGTCAAAACTTTGACATCCGATATCTCGGCTCTGGAAGGGTCTAGAGCCTCCATTTTTGCGCGCTGGTCGAAGTCTCGTGGCCCTCTGTCAGAATCCAGAGTTTCAAGAAGATCGGAGGGGGTCAAAATTTCGGCCAAAAACGACAGTGTTACCCCTTATGTTTTTTTTTCAGGTCAAAACTTTGACATCCGATATCTCGGCTCTGGAAGGGTCTAGAGCCTCCATTTTTGCGCGCTGGTCGAAGTCTCGTGGCCCTCTGTCAGAATCCAGAGTTTCAAGAAGATCGGAGGGGGTCAAAATTTCGGCCAAAAACGACAGTGTTACCCCTTATGTTTTTTTTTTTCGGGTCAAAACTTTGACATCCGATATCTCGGCTCTGGAAGGGTCTAGAGCCTCCATTTTTGCGCGCTGGTCGAAGTCTTGTGGCCCTCTGTCAGAATCCAGAGTTTCAAGAAGATCGGAGGGGGTCAAAATTTCGGCCAAAAATGACAGTGTTACCCCTTATGTTTTTTTTTCAGGTCAAAACTTTGACATCCGATATCTCGGCTCTGGAAGGGTCTAGAGCCTCCATTTTTGCGCGCTGGTCGAAGTCTCGTGGCCCTCTGTCAGAATCCAGAGTTTCAAGAAGATCGGAGGGGGTCAAAATTTCGGCCAAAAACGACAGTGTTACCCCTTATGTTTTTTTTTTCGGGTCAAAACTTTGACATCCGATATCTCGGCTCTGGAAGAGTCTAGAGCCTCCATTTTTGCGCGCTGGTCGAAGTCTCGTGGCCCTCTGTCAGAATCCAGAGTTTCAAGAAGATCGGAGGGGGTCAAAATTTCGGCCAAAAACGACAGTGTTACCCCTTATGTTTTTTTTTTCGGGTCAAAACTTTGACATCCGATATCTCGGCTCTGGAAGAGTCTAGAGCCTCCATTTTTGCGCGCTGGTCGAAGTCTCGTGGCCCTCTGTCAGAATCCAGAGATTCAAGAAGATCGGAGGGGGTCAAAATTTCGGCCAAAAACGACAGTGTTACCCCTTATGTTTTTTTTTTCAGGTCAAAACTTTGACACCCGATATCTCGGCTCTGGAAGGGTCTAGAGCCTCCATTTTTGCGCGCTGGTCGAAGTCTCGTGGCCCTCTGTCAGAATCCAGAGTTTCAAGAAGATCGGAGGGGGTCAAAATTTCGGCCAAAAACGACAGTGTTACCCCTTATGTTTTTTTTTCAGGTCAAAACTTTGACATCCGATATCTCGGCTCTGGAAGGGTCTAGAGCCTCCATTTTTGCCCGCTGGTCGAAGTCTCGTGGCCCTCTGTCAGAATCCAGAGTTTCAAGAAGATCGGAGGGGGTCAAAATTCGGCCAAAAATGACAGTGTTACCCCTTATGTTTTTTTTTTGGGTCAAAACTTTGACATCCGATATCTCGGCTCTGGAAGGGTCTAGAGCCTCCATTTTTGCGCGCTGGTCGAAGTCTCGTGGCCCTCTGTCAGAATCCAGAGTTTCAAGAAGATCGGAGGGGGTCAACATTTCGGCCAAAAACGACAGTGTTACCCCTTATGTTTTTTTTTCAGGTCAAAACTTTGACATCCGATATCTCGGCTCTGAAAGGGTCTAGAGCCTCCATTTTTGCGCGCTGGTCGAAGTCTCGTGGCCCTCTGTCAGAATCCAGAGTTTCAAGAAGATCGGAGGGGGTCAAAATTTCGGCCAAAAACGACAGTGTTACCCCTTATGTTTTTTTTTCAGGTCAAAACTTTGACATCCGATATCTCGGCTCTGGAAGGGTCTAGAGCCTCCATTTTTGCGCGCTGGTCGAAGTCTCGTGGCCCTCTGTCAGAATCCAGAGTTTCAAGAAGATCGGAGGGGGTCAAAATTTCGGCCAAAAACGACAGTGTTACCCCTTATGTTTTTTTTTTTTCAGGTCAAACTTTGACATCCGATATCTCGGCTCTGGAAGGGTCTAGAGCCTCCATTTTTGCGCGCTGGTCGAAGTCTCGTGGCCCTCTGTCAGAATCCAGAGTTTCAAGAAGATCGGAGGGGGTCAAAATTTCGGCCAAAAACGACAGTGTTACCCCTTATGTTTTTTTTTCAGGTCAAAACTTTGACATCCGATATCTCGGCTCTGGAAGGGTCTAGAGCCTCCATTTTTGCGCGCTGGTCGAAGTCTCGTGGCCCTCTGTCAGAATCCAGAGTTTCAAGAAGATCGGAGGGGGTCAAAATTTCGGCCAAAAACGACAGTGTTACCCCTTATGTTTTTTTTGGGGTCAAAACTTTGACATCCGATATCTCGGCTCTGGAAGGGTCTCGAGCCTCCATTTTTGCGCGCTGGTCGAAGTCTCGTGGCCCTCTGTCAGAATCCAGAGTTTCAAGAAGATCGGATGGGGTCAAAATTTCGGCCAAAAACGACAGTGTTACCCCTTATGTTTTTTTTTTCAGGTCAAAACTTTGGCATCCGATATCTCGGCTCTGGAAGGGTCTAGAGCCTCCATTTTTGCGCGCTGGTCGAAGTCTCGTGGCCCTCTGTCAGAATCCAGAGTTTCAAGAAGATCGGAGGGGGTCAAAATTTCGGCCAAAAACGACAGTGTTACCCCTTATGTTTTTTTTTCAGGTCAAAACTTTGACATCCGATATCTCGGCTCTGGAAGGGTCTAGAGCCTCCATTTTTGCGCGCTGGTCGAAGTCTCGTGGCCCTCTGTCAGAATCCAGAGTTTCAAGAAGATCGGAGGGGGTCAAAATTTCGGCCAAAAACGACAGTGTTACCCCTTATGTTTTTTTTTCAGGTCAAAACTTTGACATCTGATATCTCGGCTCTGGAAGGGTCTAGAGCCTCCATTTTTGCGCGCTGGTCGAAGTCTCGTGGCCCTCTGTCAGAATCCAGAGTTTCAAGAAGATCGGAGGGGGTCAAAATTTCGGCCAAAAACGACAGTGTTACCCCTTATGTTTTTTTTTCAGGTCAAAACTTTGACATCCGATATCTCGGCTCTGGAAGGGTCTAGAGCCTCCATTTTTGCGCGCTGGTCGAAGTCTCGTGGCCCTCTGTCAGAATCCAGAGTTTCAAGAAGATCGGAGGGGGTCAAAATTTCGGCCAAAAACGACAGTGTTACCCCTTATGTTTTTTTTTTCAGGTCAAAACTTTGACATCCGATATCTCGGCTCTGGAAGGGTCTAGAGCCTCCATTTTTGCGCGCTGGTCGAAGTCTCGTGGCCCTCTTTCAGAATCCAGAGTTTCAAGAAGATCGGAGGGGGTCAAAATTTCGGCCAAAAACGACAGTGTTACCCCTTATGTTTTTTTTTCAGGTCAAAACTTTGACATCCGATATCTCGGCTCTGGAAGGGTCTAGAGCCTCCATTTTTGCGCGCTGGTCGAAGTCTCGTGGCCCTCTGTCAGAATCCAGAGTTTCAAGAAGATCGGAGGGGGTCAAAATTTCGGCCAAAAACGACAGTGTTACCCCTTATGTTTTTTTTTCAGGTCAAAACTTTGACATCCGATATCTCGGCTCTGGAAGGGTCTAGAGCCTCCATTTTTGCGCGCTGGTCGAAGTCTCGTGGCCCTCTGTCAGAATCCAGAGTTTCAAGAAGATCGGAGGGGGTCAAAATTTCGGCCAAAAACGACAGTGTTACCCCTTATGTTTTTTTTTTTCAGGTCACAACTTTGACATCCGATATCTCGGCTCTGGAAGGGTCTAGAGCCTCCATTTTTGCGCGCTGGTCGAAGTCTCGTGGCCCTCTGTCAGAATCCAGAGTTTCAAGAAGATCGGAGGGGGTCAAAATTTCGGCCAAAAACGACAGTGTTACCCCTTATGTTTTTTTTTTCAGGTCAAAACTTTGACATCCGATATCTCGGCTCTGGAAGGGTCTAGTGCCTCCATTTTTGCGCGCTGGTCGAAGTCTCGTGGCCCTCTTTCAGAATCCAGAGTTTCAAGAAGATCGGAGGGGGTCAAAATTTCGGCCAAAAACGACAGTGTTACCCCTTATGTTTTTTTTTTCAGGTCAAAACTTTGACATCCGATATCTCGGCTCTGGAAGGGTCTAGAGCCTCCATTTTTGCGCGCTGGTCGAAGTCTCGTGGCCCTCTGTCAGAATCCAGAGTTTCAAGAAGATCGGAGGGGGTCAAAATTTCGGCCAAAAACGACAGTGTTACCCCTTATGTTTTTTTTTTCAGGTCAAAACTTTGACATCCGATATCTCGGCTCTGGAAGGGTCTAGAGCCTCCATTTTTGCGCGCTGGTCGAAGTCTCGTGGCCCTCTTTCAGAATCCAGAGTTTCAAGAAGATCGGAGGGGGTCAAAATTTCGGCCAAAAACGACAGTGTTACCCCTTATGTTTTTTTTTTCAGGTCAAAACTTTGACATCCGATATCTCGGCTCTGGAAGGGTCTAGAGCCTCCATTTTTGCGCGCTGGTCGAAGTCTCGTGGCCCTCTGTCAGAATCCAGAGTTTCAAGAAGATCGGAGGGGGTCAAAATTTCGGCCAAAAACGACAGTGTTACCCCTTATGTTTTTTTTTTCAGGTCAAAACTTTGACATCCGATATCTCGGCTCTGGAAGGGTCTAGAGCCTCCATTTTTGCGCGCTGGTCGAAGTCTCGTGGCCCTCTTTCAGAATCCAGAGTTTCAAGAAGATCGGAGGGGGTCAAAATTTCGGCCAAAATCGACAGTGTTACCCCTTATGTTTTTTTTTCAGGTCAAAACTTTGACATCCGATATCTCGGCTCTGGAAGGGTCTAGAGCCTCCATTTTTGCGCGCTGGTCGAAGTCTCGTGGCCCTCTGTCAGAATCCAGAGTTTCAAGAAGATCGGAGGGGGTCAAAATTTCGGCCAAAAACGACAGTGTTACCCCTTATGTTTTTTTTTCAGGTCAAAACTTTGACATCCGATATCTCGGCTCTGGAAGGGTCTAGAGCCTCCATTTTTGCGCGCTGGTCGAAGTCTCGTGGCCCTCTTTCAGAATCCAGAGTTTCAAGAAGATCGGAGGGGGTCAAAATTTCGGCCAAAAACGACAGTGTTACCCCTTATGTTTTTTTTTCAGGTCAAAATTTTGACATCCGATATCTCGGCACTGGAAGGGTCTAGAGCCTCCATTTTTACGCGCTGGTCGAAGTCTCGTGGCCCTCTGTCAGAATCCAGAGTTTCAAGAAGATCGGAGGGGGTCAAAATTTCGGCCAAAAACGACAGTGTTACCCCTTATGTTTTTTTTTCAGGTCAAAACTTTGACATCCGATATCTCGGCTCTGGAAGGGTCTAGAGCCTCCATTTTTGCGCGCTGGTCGAAGTCTCGTGGCCCTCTGTCAGAATCCAGAGTTTCAAGAAGATCGGAGGGGGTCAAAATTTCAGCCAAAAACGACAGTGTTACCCCTTATGTTTTTTTTTTCAGGTCAAAACTTTGACATCCGATATCTCGGCTCTGGAAGGGTCTAGAGCCTCCATTTTTGCGCGCTGGTCGAAGTCTCGTGGCCCTCTGTCAGAATCCAGAGTTTCAAGAAGATCGGAGGGGGTCAAAATTTCGGCCAAAAACGACAGTGTTACCCCTTATGTTTTTTTTTTCAGGTCAAAACTTTGACATCCGATATCTCGGCTCTGGAAGGGTCTAGAGCCTCCATTTTTGCGCGCTGGTCGAAGTCTCGTGGCCCTCTTTCAGAATCCAGAGTTTCAAGAAGATCGGAGGGGGTCAAAATTTCGGCCAAAAACGACAGTGTTACCCCTTATGTTTTTTTTTTCAGGTCAAAACTTTGACATCCGATATCTCGGCTCTGGAAGGGTCTAGAGCCTCCATTTTTGCGCGCTGGTCGAAGTCTCGTGGCCCTCTGTCAGAATCCAGAGTTTCAAGAAGATCGGAGGGGGTGAAAATTTCGGTCAAAAACGACAGTGTTACCCCTTATGTTTTTTTTTTCAGGTCAAAACTTTGACATCCGATATCTCGGCTCTGGAAGGGTCTAGAGCCTCCATTTTTGCGCGCTGGTCGAAGTCTCGTGGCCCTCTGTCAGAATCCAGAGTTTCAAGAAGATCGGAGGGGGTCAAAATTTCGGCCAAAAACGACAGTGTTACCCCTTATGTTTTTTTTTTCAGGTCAAAACTTTGACATCCGATATCTCGGCTCTGGAAGGGTCTAGAGCCTCCATTTTTGCGCGCTGGTCGAAGTCTCGTGGCCCTCTGTCAGAATCCAGAGTTTCAAGAAGATCGGAGGGGGTCAAAATTTCGGCCAAAAACGACAGTGTTACCCCTTATGTTTTTTTTTTCAGGTCAAAACTTTGACATCCGATATCTCGGCTCTGGAAGGGTCTAGAGCCTCCATTTTTGCGCGCTGGTCGAAGTCTCGTGGCCCTCTGTCAGAATCCAGAGTTTCAAGAAGATCGGAGGGGGTCAAAATTTCGGCCAAAAACGACAGTGTTACCCCTTATGGTTTTTTTTTCAGGTCAAAACTTTGACATCCAATATCTCGGCTCTGGAAGGGTCTAGAGCCTCCATTTTTGCGCGCTGGTCGAAGTCTCGTGGCCCTCTTTCAGAATCCAGAGTTTCAAGAAGATCGGAGGGGGTCAAAATTTCGGCCAAAAACGACAGTGTTACCCCTTATGTTTTTTTTTCAGGTCAAAACTTTGACATCCGATATCTCGGCTCTGGAAGGGTCTAGAGCCTCCATTTTTGCGCGCTGGTCGAAGTCTCGTGGCCCTCTGTCAGAATCCAGAGTTTCAAGAAGATCGGAGGGGGTCAAAATTTCGGCCAAAAACGACAGTGTTACCCCTTATGTTTTTTTTTTCGGGTCAAAACTTTGACATCCGATATCTCGGCTCTGGAAGAGTCTAGAGCCTCCATTTTTGCGCGCTGGTCGAAGTCTCGTGGCCCTCTGTCAGAATCCAGAGTTTCAAGAAGATCGGAGGGGGTCAAAATTTCGGCCAAAAACGACAGTGTTACCCCTTATGTTTTTTTTTTCAGGTCAAAACTTTGACATCCGATATCTCGGCTCTGGAAGGGTCTAGAGCCTCCATTTTTGCGCGCTGGTCGAAGTCTCGTGGCCCTCTGTCAGAATCCAGAGTTTCAAGAAGATCGGAGGGGGTCAAAATTTCGGCCAAAAACGACAGTGTTACCCCTTATGTTTTTTTTTTCAGGTCAAAACTTTGACATCCGATATCTCGGCTCTGGAAGGGTCTAGAGCCTCCATTTTTGCGCGCTGGTCGAAGTCTCGTGGCCCTCTGTCAGAATCCAGAGTTTCAAGAAGATCGGAGGGGGTCAAAATTTCGGCCAAAAACGACAGTGTTACCCCTTATGTTTTTTTTTTAGGTCAAAACTTTGACATCCGATATCTCGGCTCTGGAAGGGTCTAGAGCCTCCATTTTTGCGCGCTGGTCGAAGTCTCGTGGCCCTCTGTCAGAATCCAGAGTTTCAAGAAGATCGGAGGGGGTCAAAATTTCGGCCAAAAACGACAGTGTTACCCCTTATGTTTTTTTTTTCAGGTCAAAACTTTGACATCCGATATCTCGGCTCTGGAAGGGTCTAGAGCCTCCATTTTTGCGCGCTGGTCGAAGTCTCGTGGCCCTCTGTCAGAATCCAGAGTTTCAAGAAGATCGGAGGGGGTCAAAATTTCGGCCAAAAACGACAGTGTTACCCCTTATGTTTTTTTTTCAGGTCAAAACTTTGACATCCGATATCTCGGCTCTGGAAGGGTCTAGAGCCTCCATTTTTGCGCGCTGGTCGAAGTCTCGTGGCCCTCTGTCAGAATCCAGAGTTTCAAGAAGATCGGAGGGGGTCAAAATTTCGGCCAAAAACGACAGTGTTACCCCTTATGTTTTTTTTTTCAGGTCAAAACTTTGACATCCGATATCTCGGCTCTGGAAGGGTCTAGAGCCTCCATTTTTGCGCGCTGGTCGAAGTCTCGTGGCCCTCTGTCAGAATCCAGAGTTTCAAGAAGATCGGAGGGGGTCAAAATTTCGGCCAAAAACGACAGTGTTACCCCTTATGTTTTTTTTTTCAGGTCAAAACTTTGACATCCGATATCTCGGCTCTGGAAGGGTCTAGAGCCTCCATTTTTGCGCGCTGGTCGAAGTCTCGTGGCCCTCTGTCAGAATCCAGAGTTTCAAGAAGATCGGAGGGGGTCAAAATTTCGGCCAAAAACGACAGTGTTACCCCTTATGTTTTTTTTTTCAGGTCAAAACTTTGACATCCGATATCTCGGCTCTGGAAGGGTCTAGAGCCTCCATTTTTGCGCGCTGGTCGAAGTCTCGTGGCCCTCTGTCAGAATCCAGAGTTTCAAGAAGATCGGAGGGGGTCAAAATTTCGGCCAAAAACGACAGTGTTACCCCTTATGTTTTTTTTTTCAGGTCAAAACTTTGACATCCGATATCTCGGCTCTGGAAGGGTCTAGAGCCTCCATTTTTGCGCGCTGGTCGAAGTCTCGTGGCCCTCTGTCAGAATCCAGAGTTTCAAGAAGATCGGAGGGGGTCAAAATTTCGGCCAAAAACGACAGTGTTACCCCTTATGTTTTTTTTTCAGGTCAAAACTTTGACATCCGATATCTCGGCTCTGGAAGGGTCTAGAGCCTCCATTTTTGCGCGCTGGTCGAAGTCTCGTGGCCCTCTGTCAGAATCCAGAGTTTCAAGAAGATCGGAGGGGGTCAAAATTTCGGCCAAAAACGACAGTGTTACCCCTTATGTTTTTTTTTTCAGGTCAAAACTTTGACATCCGATATCTCGGCTCTGGAAGGGTCTAGAGCCTCCATTTTTGCGCGCTGGTCGAAGTCTCGTGGCCCTCTGTCAGAATCCAGAGTTTCAAGAAGATCGGAGGGGGTCAAAATTTCGGCCAAAAACGACAGTGTTACCCCTTATGTTTTTTTTTTCAGGTCAAAACTTTGACATCCGATATCTCGGCTCTGGAAGGGTCTAGAGCCTCCATTTTTGCGCGCTGGTCGAAGTCTCGTGGCCCTCTGTCAGAATCCAGAGTTTCAAGAAGATCGGAGGGGGTCAAAATTTCGGCCAAAAACGACAGTGTTACCCCTTATGTTTTTTTTTTCAGGTCAAAACTTTGACATCCGATATCTCGGCTCTGGAAGGGTCTAGAGCCTCCATTTTTGCGCGCTGGTCGAAGTCTCGTGGCCCTCTGTCAGAATCCAGAGTTTCAAGAAGATCGGAGGGGGTCAAAATTTCGGCCAAAAACGACAGTGTTACCCCTTATGTTTTTTTTTTCAGGTCAAAACTTTGACATCCGATATCTCGGCTCTGGAAGGGTCTAGAGCCTCCATTTTTGCGCGCTGGTCGAAGTCTCGTGGCCCTCTGTCAGAATCCAGAGTTTCAAGAAGATCGGAGGGGGTCAAAATTTCGGCCAAAAACGACAGTGTTACCCCTTATGTTTTTTTTTTCAGGTCAAAACTTTGACATCCGATA
>JBBNEX010000566.1:0-22842 GCA_038021265.1 Cyprinella venusta | reverse complement strand
TGACTTTTCCATACATTGTTGTCATTCAAAGACGTTAATTTAATTTTTCACCTTTTTTATCATCATTAAACTGGTTGATGGTGTATAAATTTTTTTCGACAAAAATATGTCACGCTATCTTTATATATCAAAATGAATGCCTTAAAAGCTTTTTTATCACAGATTAGACACTCCTTTCGGCATCACTGATCTAGTGGTAGCACATAACGCGATTTTTATTTTGTGAGGTGAGATACAAGTTTTACAGAAGAAAATAATCTCGATATCTCATGTCTAATCGAGGTTGTTAGATTGAATTTTGACCTGAACCTGGGCACAAAATCCCACGATTAAACTCGAATTCGTGACCGATGTGGATTGGCTACAGCAGAGCTATCTTGTGTGCCATAATATAATCGATAAGGAAATTGATCTCTAAATTATATTCCGACTTAGTAAACATCTCATTATGGCTATGATGACTATGGTAGAATATAATTTTATTCTTTTGTATTTTTGCTGAAATTAAAAGACGTTTTATCTTAAAACAAACCAATAATATGATCCATTGAAAAGATATTACTATTATTTATCGATCTTCATTATTTAATGTTAATTTTGACTAACTTTAAGTTCATTTAAGTCTATTTTGGTCGCCAAAGTCAGGACTTTCGTAATCGTTCTTTTACGCTTCATCTTTTCTATTATTTTAATATTACAAATAATATGTAATTTATTTTATTTAAAAACCTATAATTCTCAGCTCTCGCTCATTAAGAATCTTATTTCGAATATGAACTAAAAGAGTTATGGATTTAAATAATTAACAAGCTAATTTCATAAGATTCTAGTGAAATTTCACAAAATTATTAACAAAAAAAAATGAATCCCATGGAACCAATCATCACTATTTGTTTATTCTTGCTCCTTTTTCGTGACATTTATCAGATTTTTGTATTTGCGCAGCTTAAAATAATCAAGATATAATTTTTAGTCACGTTAACATCTTGATATTGCAAAACTAGTCTCCTTCTTGGCTATAATATATATTAAATTGTTTGATATCCTATGGCTAGTTTTTAATAAAAAATAATGAAAACATTACTTTTTATTGATGTTTATGGATCAACAATTATTTAATATTACTTAAATATCGTTATAGTTATCAAGGTTGGATTAGGCCTTTGGTTTGGAAAATCACCAATTTTGAAGATTGTAATCCAGAACATACCATGCCTAAACTCACTTGAACAAAAAATACATTAAGCAAATTTTACATAGTTTTTAAGGGTTAATTATTTTTCTAAAAAATAGTCTCCGGACTAGGAACTACTTAATCTAACAATAAAGTTTATGAGATTGCGTCAAACCTATATAAATCTTTGAAATTACTTATTTGTCAGCTTAATCCATGCTTCTTAGTGCTTTCTCATTTTTCAATTTAATTTTAACGTATACTTCTCGATTTTTTAAATGCGAAAGAACGATTAATGGTACTTATTTAACATTGGTGTTTATTTGTCCTTAATAATTTATCATTTGACATATCGATGAAAATAGAGCCATTTTTCGGATGCTGATTGGTCTTTTGAAACCACTAATTATTTTTTACAGCTTTGTGAACGGTATTTCACAGTATTTTGATTCTAAGATTTCAACTAAAATTTTACAAAATTCATGATGAAATGCTCATTAAATATTCGGATGTTGCAATTACTTTAACTTATTTAGTGTTCATTCACCGTTTTGGATCTTAAAAGGCGCTTATTCGACATAATAACAATTTTTGATCAAGTGATTTGTGAAATCGATTTAAGATATCAGGATCAACAAACAGTAGAATGTTTGATTTCGACTGTGAGAGGGAAAAGACACGCCGATATTTTTTAGATAAATTTCAAAAACAAACACAAAGTGAAGTGAGTGATATTAAATTATTGAGATTTTGAATGAGGAATTACTTTTATCGGAACTCGCTAAAATTCAAGCTTATGAAGCTAATAAACGCAAAAAAAGTATGGCAGAATCAAGAACAAAAGTCACTCATGCAACCTCGGGTATTCGTACATGCTCAGATACATTAGAACGTATTTTATAGGCTTGATCTTAGTTGCACGAGAGGAAACTAGTGAAAAATCTACAGAGAGTGCTAATGGTCATCGATACGGTAACAATCAAGCGTACATTTATGACATTTCTTAAATTAGTTCCCTTAATTTAACCAGAATGAAAAAAGCTCGTCAAAGTGCAAAGAAAATGCCAGTGCCGCCCCCAGAATCATCATCATCTTCAACTAATCCAATACAAAAAATTATTGGTCAATTCAATAAAACCTACGTCATGTGCAAGTTTCCGGACATCAAACCGGTTGGAATTAGCTTAAGAAGCCAAAGAGTTTGACTTTTAACATAAAGCAGCATAAAATTCCTCAAAATGTTGGATCACGAAAAATTAAAGCTCTAAATAATTCTCTTTTGAAAATGGAAATCGGTAAGTTCATTATTTTAATCTATCAATAATATAACTTTTACTATCATTTTACCAAACAAAATTAATCGAGATAAAATTCTCAATTGAACAAAGATCAATAAAACTCGCAAAAAAAGACTTAAATTCGATATTCTTATTTCCGATAATCCTTTTTTGTAGCTACAGGGACTAATCGCAAACTTTCTATTAAAATTATTGTATGAATAAATGTGAAGTTTTTATATTAGTACCTTCTATCCTGATTTTGTCTGTAAATTTACCTATTTTCAAATCTCATCCTTGTCAAATCTTTCTATGACAACTTTTAGCTCTTTAAGTTTCAAAAATTAAATTTTCACCAAAAATGCGCATGTATATCATGGATATTTTCATAAAATTAAGACATTTTTTCCTCTTGCTGATGTTTTACGTAAAAAAACAAAAGGAAATTATCTTTTGTTTCTCATCATATATTTCCATCTATGTACATCTAATATTTTCGAATATATGATTAAAATTCAATGATATAGGAGAGGCGCTACTTGTAAGTAACATCTTTAAATGTTTAATTTGTAAATATGGATTTACTGAAAGGAAAACTATAGTTTTCACAATTCGTTAATTATATCCACCGTGCCGCCCGCATAAACGAGCCAGAACTTCAATAAGCCCTCATTTTTTTAACAATTATTAATTTTAGATGTATTTCCACCCGCTACTGCCACTGTATGCGATTTATACTGCCAGTTAAGGTAGTAATAAGCGATTAAAATAGATCGAATTTAATCGCTCTCTATGACTTAAAAAATGCTCTCATCGGTCTTGAGTTCGAATATCAAAAATTAAAGTTGATTGTTACAAAAAAATTTAGACAAAAGTATGTTTCACTAAATCCTGATGCACCTGACAACGGTAATTTGTATTTTTAACATTAGATCACAATTTTGCAGAATTCAAGGTAAAAAAAAATTTATCGAATCACAGATCACATTGATTGAAGAAGCTCCTTTGATATCCTCACGTTCAGATACAGTCGCCTTGTAAATTTATCAATCTTTAATCTAATTAAAAATTTTCCTCATTTTGTTATTAACGTACTTATTAGACGGTATATGCCTAACGTTATATTTATTCCGAAAAGTTTATTTCCTGTGAAAATACCAAAAAACTTGTTAAAAGGCATGCATACTGCAGTAATTATTGGCTTAAAAATGGACTTCATAATAAACCTATTTTGTAGCTCCTAAAAATGGAATTTTCAAGGAAATCTCAATATCAAAATATACATTTTTCACAGATGTAAACTCTCCGTCGGAAAAATATCAATTCTTACTTTACAGGCTTATTGATGTAAAGCATGCTAAAATTTTTATTGTCGTTAACCAGTCTAAAGCAACTTTTAAGAAATTCTCAAGTCTTAAAACGATAACTTATCCCTTGTTTAGAATTTAAGCAGAGGACGTTAAATTGGAAATGTCTGAAAACCTTGTCAAAGTTTAACTAAAGAACAGTAGAGAAAAATAGATATCGTTATGATATAAAATTTAAGGCGCATGGCATTTTTAATAGTTTTAAGTAAAACAGGTGAAAAGTTTTATTTAATTTTTTGAAAAAGCGTCTCATAAATTGATTGATATGGCGTTTTAATGTAAATTAGCGTATTTTAAAATTTAATTAAGTAGAGTGATACCTCGCATAACGTACTTACTTCGTTCTAGTAGTAAGTACTTTATGCGAAACGAACGTTGTGTGAAGCATGCTTTGTACTTAAATACAATAGCAAAAAAATTATTTTTATGTCGACATTAAAAATAAAACCTCGGATTTCAGCAATTTTGTGTGTTGATATCGTTTGATCTCAAAAATAAATCGTATTTCATAATAAATACGCATGCTTAAGCGAAATAGTAAAATCTGATTTACTTCGTTGTGCGAAACAAGGTTCGTTGTGCTAGTTATCAATAAGCATAAAATAAAGTACTCTATGCGCAGCCTACGTTATCCGAGGAGTACGTTATGGGAGGTATCACTGTATTTATTTGTGTTATTTTAAAATATTTTCTGATTGTCTTTAATTTTTACATTAATTTCTTACGATAATTTTTCTAATAATTATAGAATTGCAGAAATTTCTCAAATTGCCGGTTACGTATATAATAATTATGTAACCAGTAATATATTGATTGACAAAGCAGAGAAATACTGCTTATATATTTAAGAAATGAATTCATTTTACATAACGCAATCTAATTTATAAAATGACGCATATTTAGCCGCTTTTCTTCAATTCTACAAATTCTCTAAGTTATAAAAGAATGTTTTTTGACTCCGATAAGGCATTAGACATTTTTAATTTGTTAATAATATTGCCTGTCGGCTAAATAACGATTCAAACTTTTATAATCAAAAAAAAATGTTCGGTGGTCTCTAGCTTTTGTGAAATGTAATATCGCAGAATAAATTATTTGACGCTATTTATGAAATTGTTTTATATTTACGTATAGACTTATTTAGTTTTATTACTATACCGTATTATAAAATATAATTGCGCTGAATCAGTTTTCTCGAGTACACAAAAATTGAGTGGTTATTAAAAGTGTCTATTGTAATTAGAGTGTAAAAAAACAAGGAAGACAAAATATATGACATAATATTTATTATGTTAGCAGCAAATAAGCAAGTATTTTATGTCGTAGCTCTATTTCATATTTTTTTAAGTTTTGATAAGGGGATCGATTCTCTTAACTAAGATTTAAAGATATCTAATCACATTTAGCTATCAAATGACGGCGAATAAACATAATATTCTTGCATATAGCGTATCCAATAAGAATTAAGAATACTAGGACAAAAACACAAGCGGTGACGTGTAATGTGTTAGTTTGTGAAATATTAGGCTCATAGATTGTGTCATTTGCATAATTTAAGTAGTAATCAAAGTTGTTTTCGGCTAAAATTTATTCAAATAAACTGACTATAGCATAGTTTAGTTTTCTCTCTGCACTCAGAATAGCATAAGTAGTGGTTTCTTGAACATTTGTCTGATTTTTAAAATGTATCAATACTTATGCAATATTTTTCATCAGATCCATCGTAACAGTCAGAGAAATTGTCACACAGAATAATATTAGGAAGACATTCGGTATTCTCACAGTAAAATCCGTGGCACATATATTCTGTTATTAAAAAAATTTTATTACTTGAATATCCAAGATATCTTCCTGGATTTAATTCCGCCTTTTTTGGTAAATAATTGTCAAATTTAGGTGAAGTGCAATGATGAATATTGTTCCTGTTTTTGACACACAAAAATGAGCAGTTTAGCAACTTACATTCATCACTTTCAACTTTATTATTAAAATATAATTTTACCATATTTTTCATCGATAAGATAAACATTTACCACGTCAACGAATTTTTCGGTGGTTATTTGATCAATCTTGTTTGGAGATGAAAGATCTATTTTCATCAAATAACCATCTCTCAAATAATATATGTTGTTTTCATGAATAACAAAAAAGTAAGTTTTAAGAATTGAAAATTGGAGATAAAAGATTGAATTAAAATCATGCTTAGCTGTAGATATGCTTGATGACAGTAGTTTGTATATTTCTATATCATTTTCTGATGTATGAATAATGTGAAGCGAAAGATCTGTGTTAAAGTAATAAGTTTTGACAGATTTATGAAAAGTATAGCAAGAAGCTTTCTCAACCAAAATATCACTCACACATATTCTGCAACAACCTTTTACGTAAAAAAGTGTTCTACATATTAATGTATTTATTTACTTATAATCCTGAGATACAGTGTAGGATGTCACATCTGCAACGATTTTTCGCGAATATCTCGTTTTTAAGGACAAAATATATAGATGTTGATTACGAATAAATAAAATATTCTGAGTCTCGGGACCAATAAAGCGCATCGATTCAACCTCTTCATTAGGTAATATGTGAAAAAGATTTTTGAAAATATGTTTTTCGTTGCTAATTTCATTTGGATTATTTCTTGTTCTTTGAATGTAATAAATGTATCGCTGTTTTGAATCATGGGCGAACATCACATATTCGTACAATATTATTGAATCATGTATTTTGATTGCAATACTAGGATTAATATTTTCACTCATAGAGTTTAATTTGATCATCTTAAATTCTGTTGGAGTTTGAATAATTATGGAATGTGTCACTTCTTTGGCGACATATATCGTACGGTTTACTTTACAGTTTGTAATATTTTTTTGGTTGTATTTAGGTGCATACTTTTGCGCCATACATTCATTTTTAACAAATATGGCTTTTCTTGAGTGAAAAAAATCGATTACCGACGATTGAATTTCGATATTTCTGTCATATTTAGATATGGCTCATATTCGGATGAATTTTGGTAATACGCATCTGGAATACAATTCGAAACATTATAATGGTAAAATAATTCACTGAATAACTAATTAATATTACCAGCCAAAATCTTCAAATCGACATCGACATTGTGGATATAAACCGTAAAACCAATCTAAGAATCTATCCTCGCAGATTTTTCTGGATATCTTTTGCAACGAATAAATTTTTATTCCTTGAAAAGAATTTTCATCAGTGTTATGAATTTTGGTAAAGTATAACATCGGATAATCGCAATAATTTTCTATTATATTTAATCAATTATTTACTGAAAACACTATCAAAACTGATTTGTGCACCAATCCAATGAGTTCGAGCAAGATTAGTCATAACCACAGAAACTGTGTAGCCTCCTAAATTATGATCATTTAATGTAGATATAAATATATAATCTGGATTCGGAATAATAGATTTTAACCAAGATTCTCCTTGATCTAAACTATAATATATTTTGTTTGTATTTGTCTGAACACCAAATATGATTCCGCCATAATCTAAAAAGTTTATTTTTTTCATAAAATCAGGAAGCATCTTCCAATTGATTCCACCGTCTAATGATAAAATATATCTTTGAATGGTAGGACTTTCATAAATAGTGGCGTGTTTTAAGATAATCACATCGGATATAGTTTCTATTGTGTTAAATACTTCACACAGATTTTCAATAAAGACTGGATATACAATATTGGTTGTCAAATCAGCAGTGACTTTAATTTGTGACCAATTTCGACCTTCGTTAAACGATAAATATGTGGTAGCCTGGTTATTTGATTTGACATTTAAAAGAAATAGATTTCTTCGACGAGGATGTACAAAGAAGCTGCAATATTTTTTCTTGGTGAAATTCAATGGAACAAACACGTCACAATGTAATTTTTCGAAATAGATATTGTTTAAAGTCGAGAAATAAAGGCATACTTCATTTGAAAACAATGTAACGACTGCATAAATTCTCGAATGTTTATTTATAACTTGTATTATATTCTATATTTGTAAAGATGTTACTTTAATTAAATTTTGATCACCAAAAATTGGTTCATAAAATCTGTTTACCCAACTTATTTTGTTTCTCTTTTGTATATTATAAATTCCCAGAATCTAAATTAATAAGCAAAATCACTTTTTTTCCTTCCAAAAATACTATTTGTTTAGTTGATACAAATGATGTAACATTAAATATTCTGCAATCATGATGTAAATTATCATGACAGTAGATACTATATAAACTATTATTGGCTTAATGTATTAATTTATTGTATCTTACTGTCTACAATTGATAAATGAGAGTTTACATCATTCCTAGAATCATACAATAATCTAAACCATTGAACTCTTTTAAGGTTAATATCATGAAAATCTGCTGAATATATTATTGACTTTTGATAAATGGTTAAATTTTTATAAATCTTAATATTAGAAAGATTCATAAATATTGGAAAATCATTTTTAGACATTATTCCACCATTTCAGCATGAAATTAAAAAAATTTATTAGAGTTAAAGTTTAATATAGGACCCCAACTTCTTTAGAATTTTTTCAGGTTTTTTACTCATTCTAATTCTTCAATAGGTCTTAAATAACCGTAGATGCGGAAATTTTATTCTGATTTAAAAAAATCATACATTTATTGGCATATTTCAAGCCATGAGAAAAAAACTTGATTGAATAGCTTCTTAGAAGAAATTAAAAAACACAAATTATCTATAATATTTACGATATTTTGCTTTCAAAATAAATTTTATAGCATTTACATATGGTTCGGATGCCGAGACCCACGAGTGTACCATTGTCGCCAAGGCAAGTAGAGGCGATAGTAGTGAACCTAATGAGGTCGAGTTAACAGGGTCTATTTAATATTATATTTATTTAATAAAAAATAAGGCCAGATTTATTAAAAAATCTGAAACAATATTTTATTTTAATATATCTTATGCACACGTCTGAAAATTTTGCGACAAAAATTAGTCTAAAGAGTTGGTTGACCAGATGTCCCGGTTTTAGACGATTAGTCTCAGGAAGTGGTCGTCAATATAAAATAACATCTAATTTTTTAACTTCTCTCCCTATTTTGTTTAGATTTTAAAATAAAAGCAGTAATTATAAGTTTATAAGCGAACTTTTGCAAAATATTGAAAAATTGATAAAATATTCACCACGACCTTGTTTGTTTACAAAACGGAAGTAAAATAAAATAATGACTTAAGATCATCAACAAAAATTCTCACTTTAAAACCAAACTTTACTTGTAATCAAGCATTCTTTGTCTTAATTCTACTCTTTTTTAAATACGCTTTTTCGTAGTTCACGGTGTGTATTATAACTTATTAAATTAAAAATATATGAATGCAAATACAATTTAGTAGATTTTCCATCCGAAGTAGTATTTTCTCTTCAATTAATTTTTGTTCGAAACAATAGCATAGAGTTGCATTTTAGAGAATAAAATATTAAAATCTAGTATTAACCCTATGTCTAGATTCCGTGAAGAAATATATATTTAAATTAACATTATTTCTGGCAGTTTATTTCCCACCTTTCTCTTTTAAAAACATATTTTCACCATTCGATACCCTTAAATTTTAATGAAGTTAAAAAAACATGATTTATCCATTTTTGGTCTCTTCCTTACTTGGCCAGAATAAGGGACTTGTAACTCCAATAAGGACTATAAGATGTGTAAGAGAAAACTTAAGATAAACTAATCTACGTTGCTATGGTATCTATCTATAATCTAATAATAAGAAGAGAGGTCAGTGGCTTATCTTATTACCGCCTGGTTACGATCTGACAAGGAGCAAAATTTGATTAAATCCTTTTTTAGGTACAATTTTGTAAAATTAATCAATCCAGAATTAAATTATTTGATTTTATCACATATAATTATTTGCTTATGCGTAAAATTATAAATGTCATAAAGAAAATTATGCTTTAATAACGAGCTAAAGGCAGAGTTTCCTCTCTTTTCCTTTTGTGACAATTATAGAAGTACTGTATTCTGAAATGTCTGCAGTTCAACTATATCAATTGATCATGGTGGTAGGTCAGATATAACTGGTCACGTCAATTCAAAGAAGCACAAGGAGGAACTTAATGCCCCTGCTAGCTCATGTAAACGGATAAAATACTTTTCAGCGAAAGAATCAGGTAAAGATGAAAATACTTTAGCAGCTGCTGAAGGTACATTGGCATATCATAGATTGCGTCACAATCAAAGTTTTTGTGTGTTAAAGAAGAAAAATCTGAAATATTGTCTGAGCATGTTTTTAACATTTTATGAAAACAAAAATTGACCAAAAAACTCATTTCTTTTTCAGCTGATATTACCAATTCAAATTTTGCAGGAATTTTGAGAAGAGAACAGAATAGTATATTTTTTGGTTGAAATCTCATTTAGATAAGGAACTGATCGGTATTGGATCTGGAGATCATGATTTTACATAACTGTGCTAAAAGAGCATGCGATACACTCCGAGTAGATGTGGATTATGTTGTCAACAAAATTTTTAGCTACTTTCATATTTACAAAGTTCGCGTTAAAAGACTTAAAAGCCTCTGTGAATATTCTAAAATTGAATTAAACAAATTCTTAACAGTGGCAACACTCGTTGGTTGTCATTAATGCCAGCTATAGAATGAATTTCAGAAATGTTTGAAGCATTGAAAGAATTTATTTCGACTAATAAAAAATGTCCAATAGTTCAAAAACAATTTTTTGAAAATCCCTGCTCAGAAATGTAGCTGTGGTTTACTTGTAATCAGTTAGCATTTTTTCATTCTACTATTTTAAAGATGGAGAGGAGTGAGAATACTGCAGTTTAAGTCTACAGTGACCTGGCCGAATTGAAAGAAAAAATTTAAAATAGAAAAGCAATTAAGTTTTTGGCACATAAAGTCAAGAAACTTTTATGTTTTGTTAAAGCTACTGGAGGCATAACTGATGAAGACTTTTGGCCAATATCTGAGTCATTTTTTTGAACAGCCTTTGAATATTTAGATATGTGGGAAATCAGCTATGCACCTTTTTGACCTTTTGGCTGGATATGTTTAAGAGAACCAATATCTCGAGACATAGTTGGAAAAAGTTTTGAGCAACTTTAAAAAATTTAAGGACCAATTGTAAACAGCATTGAAGAAAATGTATTTTTTGATGAAGTGGCATGTGTTGCTAGTTTTGTTACTCAAGAAAAGGTCACAGAATGGAATCTAAAAAGCATGACAGTAGATAACCGATAGATACATATCTTTAACTGTCAACAAGAAAGATATATCTATCTCCTAAACATAAAAAAAATTTTTAAATTTTTGTTGGCAATTATAGGAACTAGTGCTTTAGTCGAACCAATATTTTGATTGATGAATTACATACTGGTCAAATGAAAAAAATTTGCTAATCAGAACACGTTCTTGAAGTGGTAATGACAGTAGAAGTGAATATGGAACAAAATTGCGCCGAATTTTTATAGCAGACACTAAATTGCTAAGAAGTATTCATTCATGTGCCAAATATGAGTAACTGAATTGATACTTTTATAATTAATTTTGTCTATTGTCTTCATGAGGCCACAATATCACAGATTATGCAAAAATGAATAAAATGTTTCGTTAATAAAAATAATGACACTTCTTAAGATTCTAATTCATAATTTTCTCTGCGAGGATTTATAGTTTTATTTTTATAAACCTTTTACAAATCCTAGGATAATTTAAGGTATTTTTTTGTGTTAATCGAAAAATTGAGTACCATATAAATATTTGTTAAAATCATGCTTTAACCAAATCATAATATTTTGAAGGAATTTTTGAACTAGAATTGAATTTATTGAAAAATATGTAGCCATTATTTTGGGCCTGTGCTTTTTTTACTGCTAACTCAATAAATGCCGCCATTTTATTAATATATTTAGTAGGTTTTGTCTAAAAATAAAAATTTTTATATTTTGAAAAACCTTCTTTTTTCTTGCTAAATGCTGAAAAATTTGTTGGCAGTATGTGTCTGGCCTAAGATATCGATAATGAGATTTTTATTTTTCTTAATCATTAAAAAAGTGTGTAGGCTCAAGCTCCTCAGGTCCTCAAAATACGCTCGAAGCGTAACATTATGTGTCTCGGTTTTCAAATTCTTTTCAGCCTACTATAGAGGTAAGATTTTTTAGTAATAGAATAAAATTTTTGCAGATCGAGTTACCACTGAGACACATTAAAAGAGAATATGTGGAAATTTTTATTCAAAACATAAAGATGCAGGAGGTCTAACGCAAAATTAATTCTTTATTTGTGATAATTGCAAAAAAATAAATATCTGGTGTCATTTCCACATTTTTAATCGTTTTTTTATAAACTAGTTCATTTATTCCAACCAAATTTAAAATGGTAGAAATATCAATCAAAATGGTTTTTTACTATTTCTCCAATATTAAAATCCAAACTTGTATAAAATATCAATAAATGATTTATAAAAGCATTTTAAAAATTATTAAAAATTGCCCGCGTATTTTATCATCGCTCAAGAATGCGAGATGAGGGGCTATAATACCGGTACACCGTGCATTACTTTATACTCTGAATTTCATTTTCATTATTCACTTTCATATTTTATAATTTTGTAAAAATTTCTAATTTATTTTTAATATATTTTTTTCGAAATGCACGAGTATAAGATAGCAAGCTAGCGTCGACCGCCACGAAAACATAACAAATATACTACAACGAGTATTTTAGTTAGTGTGTTTTTGGCGCAACAATTGCAGAGAATAAAATTTAGATACACTTCTTTCTAATCATAAGCTTGTTTCATATCTAAAAAAAGATTTTTTTAGACCAAATGAATAATTAATTAGAGTTAGTTGAACTTTACATTACATAAGAAAAAATTTGTCTGTATGTTCAATTAACAATATTCAGTCTTTACTATTCATTAAATATTTTAATTTCAAGAAATGTATGATAAAGATGTGTATTTTTTCTTGGCATGTGTTTTATCTACAAATAATAAGGAATGAATAGAGTTGTAACAACAACTACATAAAGCCTCATATCAAAGGTGTCAAGCTGAATTTGGGAAAGACAATTAATATTTGTAATTTTTTGAAAAAAATTCGGAGTAATCAAAATGGGCGTGACCATTTATATAGCAAATGCTTCTAGGAGAACTTCCACATTGAAAACGCAGATAATGGATCGCATCAGATATCAAAATCTTTAAAATTATTAAAAATATCTTAGATTTAAAAAAATCTATTATCTTAGAAGAATTTCGTGAGATTTTCTCATTGGTAAATAAAAAAGGATGTTTTTTAAATTCGTAAAAGCCATAATATTGAGTAAGACAAATTAAATTTTTCATCATTTTCTAAATTTAGCCTCTTTTAAGTGGTTAATTAAATTTTTTTGTTCTCATAAAACAAATCCGGTGACTAAATTTATTTCATCGCCATTTTTCACTCGATTACGACATTGAAATGTCTACTTTCCAAATTTAATAATTCAATGTATTCCCATTATAAACATGACATTTGCATGATAATTAAAACAGTAATGTATTTTTGTTGTTTTTCTACGCATCAAGTTATGCTTGAATTCATACATCAAAAAAATCATTAAAAATCTTATTATGAAATATCATTTATACCACGATTAACCACACTCGTTAAATATTCTCTTGTCCTAGTTATCAATTCAGATAAAATATAAGCCCTCATTTTAGAAAATAATTTTCTGTCAGATTCAATATGCGAAAAATCAGCGAAAGAAAATTTAACGATAATTTAAGTATTTTGTAATATTTTAAGAGCCTTCTCTTCCATTTATTCTTTCCTTTTCTACAAGAAGGTATTAATTTGTAATTGACGTGTTACAACAATTGTAAGTGCACAATTCTATAAGATATTTTTTACTTGCATCATTCATGGTCGAAATTAAAATTTTTATGATAAGCCACTTTAGCGTTGGTTATCAACAAAACTGAATGACCTCGGGCTTTTGAAATTATTAAATTGGCCCTTTTTAAAACTATATTGTGCTCGAATGAGGTTAAGGTTAGAAATTTAACTTTCAACAAACACTACGCATACACTGTCAAAGGAATCGTTATTTTGGAACCCTTTGCGAAATATTTATCACAACTTTATCCATCATTGCTCATTCTATTTGATGATGCCACTGTTTCAATTTATGTAGACAGTTTTATGCGCCTTTTTAGTTGATTGAAACAAAACTACTTACAGCTGGAAACTTGCTACTATCTTTGCCGTTACCTTAGCCCAGATATGAGGTAGGAACCGAGCTTCCATATTTCTTAATAATGCAATTTACCAAGAGTGTAATTTATGAAATAAAAACAATTTGTTTATTTTATGAGACCGGTTTTACTAAGCTTATAAAATTTTTTTTGCAATATGCTCTACTTTATTTAAGAAATTTGAGCAGCTTTTTTAATGGAAATCAAATCTACGGTCATCATATCTTTTAGGCTAGAATTCGAGGAATCAGATATATTTCCACACTTTATATTAACAATATTTAAGATTGCTTTATTTAATCGTTAAATACTTTTTTTTAGCTCAAACGCGGCTATAA
Source organism: Cyprinella venusta (assembly GCA_038021265.1). NCBI lineage: Eukaryota > Metazoa > Chordata > Actinopteri > Cypriniformes > Leuciscidae > Cyprinella > Cyprinella venusta. The sequence goes on along the minus strand of JBBNEX010000566.1, from coordinate 8,416 downwards.
AAACTGAAAAATGTCGGAATCGATTGTAAAAATGTCTGAATTGAGTCAGAAACGGCATAAAAATGATTTTATTTTATTAGAGCAGTTAGAAGCCTTAAATTAGGTTTCGATATTTATTATATGAAAAATTCGAATTAAAAATAAATTTTACTTTGTTTTCGTCTTCGATAAAACACGCTTGAAATTCTGGGTATAAGACATGTGGTAAGCAAGTTTCATTGATAGAAATACTATGAATATATTTTAAATTCAATTTTTTATCGATATAAAACACATAATTATTTATTTTGTCGACACAATGCATGAATCCTTTGACGGGATGTACTGTGCTTATCTCCAGCTTGACACCATTTTTTGGATGAAAAAAATCAATAAGTGGCGACATTTTGCCTTCAATGAATGTATAAATTTTTTTTGAATATACGTTTGATGTAAATTTATCGGTTTTTGAAATAATTAAGGAGAAATTCATGTCATATTGATTAACTATCACATCCAGATAATCATTTTCATCAAAATATGAGTTCTTGAATTAAATATATCATCGTACCCAGATATACCCAGGAATCATATTTTCTGAAACACCAGTGACGTTATAAGAGTAAAGAAGGCACGTGCAACTAAAGTAAGTTGCAATAATATTTAGTGCTAAATAAATTTTTCTTATCGGCATAAACATATTTAATTTTAAAAGATTAACTATGATTAACTCCATACGTAAGCTTAATTCAATTATATAAAACCATGATCCGGATATTTGCACCAAGAATATTACCATTTTAGATGCGTAACATCTTATTTAGTATAATGTGCAATTAATTTAAAATTACTATTTCCAAGTAATTATTTATAATTTGAATTTTCCATCATATTGCTTCTCTGGCAATATCTTACTGAGTGTAGGTATTCAGAATAAAATTATTAGAGAAACAAGGAGCATGCATTTACTATGGTTTCCTTTATTATTTAAGTTTAAATTTAGCAGATGATCAATTGGCCTATATAATCTGTAAGCCATATTCTATTATATAATGGCGATTTCTCTTTTTAATAACCTTTGAGATTTTTTGTGTTTAAAATATGCTGTTGATGCATTAAATTCTCTATGTTATTATTCTATCCTAAATTAAATTTAAATCTACTTTTTTTTTACAAATACTTTAATTTTGTAACATATAATCTCCATGTGAAAATGCATGTTTAGGCAAATCGTAATTTTTTATATTTGTTTCACAGTATACTAAAACAAGCCATTTTCTCTATCGTGTCAAGGTCACTGTTTGAGGATTATATTACTATTTGTCAGGCTATTAAATCTGATAAACTGATAATTTTCATTGTGATAAGATTATTTTTAAAAGTAATCACCTGACGACGATTATTTTCTAATTATTTCATGACTACAAACACAAGATAATTATGGAAATTTCTCATTTTTTAACATAGTTTTGATATCAATCTTTTTTTTTCTTACGTTTTCCTAAAAATTATATAGTTTTAAGCCTCTGATTGATAATTTGCAATGATAATGTGATGATCAATGACGATTATAACTCGTTTTCCATTACGGATCTTTGCATCATTATTTGCGACTTTGCATTTGATTTAGCGACTGTGCATATTCATTTAGCGATTATTTTTACTTTAAAATTTGTGTAAAAATATTTCTCGTACAAATCCTTCATCGATGTAACGATGCATATTTCTACAGTATCCACTCATTTCATGCGTTTTATTAATTGATTAAAGAAGAGCAAAATGTCTTTAAGTGTTTCCGATTCGCAATTTAGGACATTTTATGCCGAAGAATATTTTTTAAACGAGAAAAATAATTTTTAATCCGGTTTAATTAAGGGGTTTAGGGTGGGGTGTTTTGAAATTTAATAACTGAAAACCTAATCCCCTAAAAACTTAATCACCTAGACACTTAATCACTTGGACACTTAATCACTTAAACTGTTTTCTGACATAGTTAAGTTTACATCTTTTACATAAATAAATTATTCATTATTGTCAGATGTAATATGGGTTGTGAAAATATAATATAATTTAATTGACTAAAGTTGATATTATGCAATAGAAAATTTTTATGGAGTGTAAAAATGAAATTTTTTTCGGTTAAAAAGCTAAAATATAGATATTTCGCCCGTTGGTCACAAAAAATCGCTCTCGCGCGGATTATTTAGTTCCTTTTAAAGGTTTTTTATTTTTGATTAATTAAAATAAAATTATATTTTATTTATTGGAAAAAATGCAAAATTTCCGTATTTTATCGCAATTTTTTTACTATCTAAGTATTACAGCTGTTTATTATCGGTACTAGTATAAAAATATTTGGTTTTATTTCTGGCAAGGAATCTGTATAAACGGAGGAAAATAGCAAAAAATTTGTAAACGCTCGCGCACAGATAATATAAAGTAAAATTTTGATTAAAAAGTTGTTAATCATGTTTATTTAGGATTAAAATTAAAATCAAAACTAAAAAAAGCATAAAACCTACAGCCTAAACCTAAAAACCTAAACCTAAAACATAACATTAACCTAAAAATAAAAACTAAACATAAACCTAAACCTAACACTAATGAATCCTGCTCAATCGAAACCCCTCACAAAAAATTTTTATCAACATCTAATAAGAATAATATATTAAATGACAAAATATCAAAATTATTTGAAAATTTTGACGGTGAAAAAAGAAAATCTTACCCAAAAAAACTAAACCTGATATAAATATGTCAGATATCTTATATTATTTCTGATAATGCTAGTCTAACCATACCAGGCATTCAAATAATTAGATTTATATACAAATAATTGTAATCGCTACATTATTGTTTGAAAAATTATTGGCACAATTATATATTACTCCAGATGTGACTAGAAACCGTTCAGAGATATTATTTATATTTTTATCAATAATTAATTTCAATTTAGCCTTTTCTGTTCCAATATTTTAAGTTTGCACAGCTCTATCGGTGACATAATTCACAGAATAATTTAAGGTTGATAATTTATCGATCTTTTTATTTATTGAATTGGAAAATTGCTCGCCAATTATCATTCCAAACAATAGATCCTCGTTTTACATTTTCTTTGAGCACAACAAGAAGAGTATAAGCGATTATGTGTTAAGCGGGATATGAACCAAATTTACCAGATATCTTACCAACATCAAGCTTTTCATAAGACTCCTGCAACACACTAAATTAGAGGATAGTTTTATTCCTTTGTTAATATCTAAGTGAACAAATTTTCAATTTAGTTCAATGTGTCAATACATTTTATCGCTGTCTTACTTTAAATATGATTATTTCTTTGACTTCAGAGTCCTCTATTTAGAACTCTCCGGCTTTAAATAAAAATTGTCAGTTTGAATCGTAATGTTTTTAGGTTAATCAATTTGATCACAAGTTTCTACAAAAAAGAAGCAGATCAATAAAATTATTAATGTGAAAACATGAACATATAGTATAATTACTAAAAGATCAGCCAGTTGGCTGTGTAATAACATTTCAAGATTAATCTATTGACAATATATTTGAATAAAAAGCCAGAAAAATTTCAATCTTATGTTATTGGAGTCTTATAAAGATTAAAAAAAATTATAAAGGCTACAAAATTGCAAATAGTTACCATAATTTTCAAATGATCATAATTTATTTTCTGATACGCATAAAGTTTAAAAATTTGCACATTTATCATTGAAATATATTCAATTTATTTTTAAGGCATTTAAAATACGAAAAACATAAAAATATAAGAATATAAATGATAATTAATACAGTGCTACGCTAGCGCAAAAAACATGGCGAGGAAATAATACATTAATATATTCGATTTTCTGGCTATTAAATTTATTATTGGTAAATTTTCATAGATTAAAATAATAAATTGTAAGGTTTCTTATTTTTTAAGAGTCTTAGTGATTAAGTCTCCTAGTGATTAAGTGTCCAAGTGATTAAGTGTCCGGTGATTAAGTGTACCCAAATATCCCAAATGACAAATATGCAGAATTTTAAGAGTTTCATCGCGCAATTCATTTGGTATCATCACCCTGTTTCCATAGAATATTATACCATTTTCAACCGATATAGAATCTTTTACTTTCTTGAAACATTTTAAGGGGTCTGGTATCTTTCTTGTCCGGTCACTTCGAACTAATTCGATCATTTCTGACAGTATTGGGTCACTAGCCGTTGCCTCTGGTAGCATGTCAGGTCGCGTTTTAGATATTTGAGAGCTTATTGCATTTATTGTGCAAACCATATTTTGGTCTTCTTTTCTCTCCAGTCTATCGAAACTATTATCGACCGAACTCGTGAGTCTACTCAAGGCATCCGCATTTCCTTGCAATTTTGTTTCTCTGTATTCTATCTCGAAGTCGTATCGACTCAAGATGTATGACCATCTGGCTAGCCTATTTGCAGCTAACATCGGAATAGTTTTGGTGGGAGAAAATATAGACAGTAGAGGCTTATGATCCGTTACAAGTAAGAATTTACGCCCGTACAAGAATTGGTGAAATTTGAATAGTCCAAAAATGATTGCAAGTGCCTCTTTGAGAATCTGAGAATATTTAGCTTGTGCATAACTTAGTAGTTTTGAGGCGTTTGCTATTGGGTGTTCTGTTTTGTCTGGGTATCTGAGAAATAGAACCGCTCCAATACCGTCACTCGAAGCATCACACGACAACCCGATTTGAATGTTTGGATCGAAGTGCGCTAACACCATGTCAGACGCTAGGATTTCTTTTAACCTCTCAAATGCATTCTCTTCTTTATCTGACCACCTCCAAAATGAATCTTTATTTGTTAAGAAGTATAAGGGTGCTGCAATAGTAGCGAGGTTCTGAATGAATTTGTTATAGAACTGCACGGACCCTAAAAATGATCGAAGACCTGAAATATCTTTCGGTCTCGGCATTTCCAATACTGCATCTCTACCTGGACCTTTTGAAATTCCCTGAATAGAGATTGAGTGGCCCAGATAGATGATTTTCGATTGTGCGAATTCACATTTCTTCCGATTGCAGCGGAGGCCGTTCTCATATAATATTTGCAATAAGGCTCTTAAATTGTTGATGTGATCATTTTTATCCTTTCCCGTGATCAAAATATCATCCAAGTAAAGCCCGACTCCTTTTAATCCACTTGTAAGCTTCGTCATAATTTCCTGGAAATAACCAGGGGCAGATTTAATCCCGAAAGGCAATCTCTTTTGAAATAACACATCCCGATGGGTGCTCAATGCCAACCGCTTTTGGCTTTCTGAGTTTAATCGTATCTGGTTATAAGCATTAGCCAGGTCGATTTTTGTAAAGTAATGGTTTCCTGCGAGCTGATGAATTAATTCATTTAGATTTGGAATCGGAAAACGATGGTCCTCTAGATATTGATTGACTGTCGTTATATATTCTCCGCAAATCCGTATTGCATTTCCGGTATTTTTTCGCATAGGTACTACAGGTGTGCCTGAATCGTTGAACGCTACTGGTTCCCAAACTCCGGTTTGAATCCCAGCTTCGATAGCAGAGTCCATTTCTTCTCTAAGAGCCAAAGGAACAGCTCGGGGCTTACAAAAAATCGGTTTGTAACTAGGGAGAAATTTTATATCCAGTTCTACATCCTATAAACATTCTAGTTTCTTCTTTCCACATATTTGGAAATGATCTACAAACTTCTTCGCATTTATTTTGTAGCCGTAATCTATTATCAAATTTGGTAACTATTGTATTAATCTTGGAATTTAACAGGTTTTCGATTGAAATGCCGAGAATTTGTATACTTTTAACCTCAATTAGGTTTAAATTATTTATTCTTGCCACGATGAATTTCAATTTACATTCTTCCTTTTGCATAGATTGGCTTGGTTTGCATTTAACTTCAAATTGACCCATTAATGAAATTTCTGAGCCTTCTGCAGATTTGAATTTATTGTTGCATTTTCTTAGAATCGGCTTTCCTAAACTTTCCCAATTCTCTCGAGACATAAAACTTTCTGACAACCCTGTGTCGAACTCGAAATTTAATGTTCTCGATTTTATTCGCAATTGTATGTAGATTTTTTCTTGTATTGAATTTATTATTGTGTTGACTTCCGATCTTCTATTCTCTTTTGGTTTAGAATTTTGTTTTCTACACGCGTTTTTAATGTGCCCTTTAATATGACAAAAGTCGCATATTTTGTCGCGAAATCTACATTCCTTTCTTAAATGACCGGTCTTGCCGCATGAATAGCACGGTCCTAATTCGGTTTTCTGCATTCTTTTCTTCTTAGAAATGGCAAGAATTTCCTCTTGTTTAGGGCATATCTGTGATTTCGCTGTTTTCGACGCTTCCTCGATGTGAGCTGCTATCTCTACCACTTCCGTGAAGGATAGCTCGTCAGCAGACTTGTGTATTATGGCTTTTAATACCGCCTCGTTATTAATTGAGGCGATGAACACGTTCTCAACGCCTCATCGAGGGGATCAGTTATTGAAGCAAAATCACAAGTTGATGCCATTTTCCTAATCCCACTGCTAATTCTTGTGAAGTTTCGCCTAGAAGTCTCTTTATTTCCGTGTAAAACTTATATCGCTCCCTAACGACAAATCTCTTAGACTCGTAATTCCGTCCCATCATTTCTTTGATTTCATCCCACGTCAGATGGTTTAAATCTTTAGGTTTTTGAAACTGAGACGCTGCTGTATGCAGAAGCTGAAACGTCTCTTTACTCTGGTTTGTCAGAAAAATCAATGGAAGCCTCTCTTTCGAAATGCAATTAGCTTCCGCAAATGTAGTGAATCGCGTAAAGTAATTGGTCCACAATTCTGTATTTGGCTCGAAGGGAGGGAACTGATAGTTTAGTACCTCCCTATTGTTTGGCGGATTTATCAAACTGAAGAGCCTTTCCATCTGCTCCGACTGAATCTTAGTCTGGATCTCATAACGAATTTCTTCTGCTTCTATCTGTTTAGACAGCAAATTGAATAATTTTGCGAAGTCCGAATCCATTTTCGCCTATGTAGTATTTGTATGAGAATAGAAGAGTATGTAGAAGAATTATAATTAAGGGTAATTAACAGTAATTAATTTAACATGTGCGAGTTTGTCACATGTGACAATAAAATTCATTGAAAGATATGAATATTAAAGTTTTAGTCAATTAAAAAACATTAATTTACATTTTTAATGAACGAATGTACATATGTCAAGATAAGTTTTACTGATAAAGCGAACTTCATTTAGACTAATTATTATCCTAATAGTCATTCTAAGAGTATTTATTGATCCTATTAACGAACAAAAATGTTCGAACATTGATTCAGTTTAATTGAGAATTATGTTAAAATTGGCAACAAATTTTTATCTTTGTTCAAAAAATTCTAGGTATTAATACAAATATGGTTTCATTTTTAGAAATCATTATCAGAAGTCCAAGTTTTGTATGTTATCTTTTCGAATTATTCTGATAGTTGTGTTGTTGATTGCGTTATATTCTAATGAGGGCTTATTTATATATAAAGAGAAAGAATCAGCTTCGAATATCAACAAAACTCACAAAGATAATATTCGTTTAGGAATATTGAGCAGATGCGTTCGTGATAATTGTGAAAGATTCGGTTTTTATTGTATTATACTTCTATCTAATACTTAGCAAATTTTTTTGGATTAATAACGTTTTTGTTAACATTAAATACATTTTTTCAGGTTGCCATTTTTTTAGCTTCTAAATGGATAAACTTACCTAGATCTATCGATGAACTGTCAGTTGTATTTTCAAGTAAATAATTTACTTTATTTAGCGCTGGCGTCATCTATATTTTTGGTTTTGGTCATATTCATATACTCTAAAGAAAAAAGTATAACGATTACTAATACTAAGAACAACCTGATGTCATTGTATATAATATCAATATGACTTTGTTTCAAACAAATACGATAAGTCTTACGTCCATAGGTAAAGCTTCCGTTTTCGCTAGCACAATAAACTTTATTGTCCCATTTACTGTATGGGCTTACATTGTTTTACCGGTGCTTCATAAAAAGTTCGCAGTAATTACTAATATAATTATTAGACATTTTCTAGACTGAAATTCTATCGTTTGTAATTTGAATCTTTACTGACCGGCTTTTTTTAAATCTTATATTCAAACTAATATACTTCATTTTTGTCATTATTTTACCTTAAAAACATTGTTAAAAAAATAATTTTCCTGTGAAAAAGTGCCGAAAAAAGCTAGATTTACACCTTAAATATTAACTATACTGTGATACCTCGCAAAACGTACTTCTCGGATAACGTTCGATGCCCATAACTTACTATTTGTTCTAGTAGATAACTCGATAGCGAGCATTTCTTCGCACAATAACCCATTTCAGATTCCACGATTTCGCTTAAACGCGCGTTTTTGTCATGAATTACCATTTTTTC
>JBBNEX010000562.1:0-23232 GCA_038021265.1 Cyprinella venusta | reverse complement strand
TCTGAGTATAGTAAAGTGGTAATATGAGTTTTTTCAGCTAATTTAGGTGTGAATCTTCAGGTTTATTTCTTAAGGTATGAACCAAAAACATTAATAAGCTTATTTAGTAATTAAAGTGTAATTTTGGTGTATTTCTGACCTAAAATAGATTAAATGGAAAAAACATGTCTAGAAATTTTAAATAGTGGGTTTGGCGTTCTAATATATTTATAAGGATTTAATATATCGTTATTAACAATTTTTAAAGCCAGAAAAATCTTGTATGTAAAAATTTTAAATTATTATTGCATACCTGATATTTTGGATTGAGGTATTGAATCAACTTTGTCAGAACGTTTTGCTGGCACAAACGTAATGGACCAAAAAATGTAAAAGAAAATCATGAACATCGTCATCAAGACAAATAAAGACTTAAAGCGTCGAAATGTCCATCGAAATAAGGCAGAGTCAGAAATTCTCCATTTAGATTCACTGAGAGTCATGCGCTATTTATAAATTCGATTGTTCTTCAGTATAATTAATAAATTTATATATAAGCCAGATTTTCAACTGCTATCTTTGCTAAACCGTATTTGAAGTTGTGCAAACATACGCCATATGACTTGCGCACGTTAATTTAAATTCAAAATGTCTATCAACTAATTTTAATCCTAATTTTTATCCATGAATTCTAACATTAAAACAGTAACTAGTCACATTTTTTTATAATAATAAATCTTGATAACATTTTCATTTAAGATTCTGAGTTTACTTTTATTAAATTTCATCACGCAAAAAGGGTCGTATTTATTTTGATTTCTGATCCTGATAACCCGAAGTTTAATTGTCCATATCATCGCTATAAAAAAAAGAATGATAAAAGGTTTCCCCACTTACTCTATTTTTATGAAACTCGACAGAAAAATATAAATTTATTCCGTGTATTGCGTTGATTAACAGTTTTTTATGATATTTCACTCAATGGATTTTCTCAAGGTCATCTAGATATTTTCTATTTAAGAACGAAACTATTCATTTTTACGTAAAATTTATATTTTCCAAATAAATGTTAAAATACCGAGTTTCTGTGTAGTTGTAAAAATTCTGATTCAACCGTTTTTAGGCAATATTTTTGGACAACAATTTTACATATAATTGGTCTAAATATATTCTTTGAGTGTCATTTTTTCTTTTTAGCTAGTCTGATTTTAACGTCTTGGTAGTGCATACTTTAAACTCTAAATGCGATGAATGTTATTAAAATAACTTTAAATGGATTTGTTTGATGTTGCAAGAACGTTAATTGAAAAAACAAAACGTCTATCGGGTAATAACATTGATTAATTAATTTTTCCCATCAGATTCCTGAGGTGATCATTTGTTTATTATTCTCATCCTATAAAATTTATATTTTTGCTACTATTTTAGCTTTAAAGCATCTGCTATGTGTAATACTGGGATACAAACTATCAGATAGGAAATTTTTAATCAGAGGATCCATGTTAAATCATGATGTCTACTTTATCCCAATTTTAACCACTAAATCTTAATAACAAAAGGTGTCAGGATTTAATTATATTAAGAATGTGTAATAATTCAATTAAATATTGAACTAAAAGTGAGCGCCCATGGAAAAATAATAAAACCGATTATGCCAGGTTTTTGAGCAGAAATATGAAATTTTTTGAGGGGTGTGTGGTGTTTGGAGCTGTGAAAATAAAACAAAACAAGCTCCCAAATGGGTGTTTTTCCCATTTTTAGATCAAACAAGCAAAGCTCTCTTAAAGCTCATTAAAATTTTAATTTAGGTAAAATATGTCAAATTATTAATATATTCAAAGACCTAAAAGGATATTTAATAGGTGCTGTGCTTACAATAACGCTTCATGCCTCACGGAGGATAAATATTGACATCAATGTATGACACAATCTAAAAACTGTTTTATACTGCTACTTGTAACTATACAAAGAGCATTGAAGGGAATTTTGGGTGCGCACGAGCCTACATGATACTACCTAGCACAAAAAAAGAGTTAAAAATCTTATACGTACTCGAAATTTCTAACAGGCATCAATTTTTTATGGGCTATATACTAAGAAATATTTGCCTATTGTTGTCATTCATCTTCCAAACCAGTATTTACCTACCTTTTTTTCCCAAACCCAACCGAGAATTTTATAAATATTCATATCCCCCGGCTCATATTTAACTTAATATTACTATAAAACAAGCTTTTTCAAGCAGCCCCCGTTGAAATCAAATTGCCAACCTGTAGAGCGTGGGTTCCACGTTGGGAAGCACTGCTTTAGACACACGGAAATCAATCATAGGTGTTGTTTGGTGAAAGAAATAATTCTGAATGAGCAGATTAATTTATTTTACTAACTCATGATCCTGTAATATCTCACAATTTAAAAATTAGAGTGAAGGTTGTAATGAATAATATATTGAATAGCTTCTATTGTTTAATATTGACCAATCATTCAGTAGTTCAACTAATTAATCATCACATTGAAACAAAATTTAATAAAAATAACGTATAATAGCATAATATAAAATAAAAATAATAATTACAATCAATAAATTTAATCTCCATAATATAGTTTAATGATAATAATATTTTTAGAGATTTGTACGCATTATAATCTGTAAAATGAACATAGATAACATTTAAATGTCTTATTATAGTCGTTTAAATTTGTTGATTAGTTACCGAGGCAGTTTAAAAAAAATTGAAAAATATCACTGGGCTTTCAATCGCTCAATCAATATTTTTCAGTATTATGAGAAATTACTGGAAAATTTTCATTGTTAATCATGCGTATTCTAAGCCCAATAGTATTCTAGAAATAATAGTCGTTTAAATTGAATGAATGTTGGTGATCAATGCACAGGAATGCAAAGCACTTGCAAAAGACTCTGACTAATTCTATCCTCGTTTAAAACGAGATCAGTCTGTTCTGTGAGCCTTCGAATTTAGAGAAAATTTTTTAACTAAAACTATATTTTTGTATACAAGAGCTGATTATGGTCGATAGAAATCTAAAAAATAAAATAAAATTTATATTTGTCTCTTTGTCCATCGTTTATCACTACGACTCCTACAAAGCCGTTTAAAAAGTAAATAAAATATTTAATTTCAATCCTATTTTTACCAATGATTACATAATTCTATCATCCAAAGCAATGAGAATCTTGCCCGGATTATTTAGCGGCTTCTCAGATACATAAGTATCTGATGACTTACATTCCTATGTTTATTCAGTATATTAATAATACAATTAGTTACTGCCATGCCCTGCTTTAGAAGAACATGGGTTCTGAAGAAATTTATTAAATATAGTCACTATTTAAATTATATTCCTAAAAATTAATCAGTTTATTGAGCACTCCTCGCCATTGGTGGTTAAAGGCGTTTTTATCGACCCAGCCAAGCCGCTTGTGAATGTAGGGAGTTACTTCTCAGCTACATTGAATATTAGTCTTATTTAATAATAAATAAAAAAATTAAGTTCGAAGTAAAGAAATTTAAAGCCAAAAATTATGACGAATGTGACTATAAGGTGTTAAATATTGGAATATCTTACACCATTTTGCATTCAATAAGTGAGACGACGATAATTATCAATAAAATTAAACGCATGCGGCAACGTGAAGAAATTTCTTTCTTCTGGCTGAAGAATTCATTAATGCTGTAAAAATAAATTAAACAACATTTTATTATTTTCAAAAATTTCTTGCTTTATCTGTAACCGATTTTTCAGGATTTTGATCAATGAAAACAACGCTCAATTTTTTAAGTATCTTGTTAACTTTTATCTTTTCTCACGTTTGTTTAATGCTTGTCGTGTGCTTTTATCAATTTATTTAATAATTCACGAAGCAATACAAATATAAGCTTTTTTCGGTATAAATGAATCCCGTCGTCGGACTTGATTAATACAAAATGGAGTAATCTGCCAAAATAATTTTATTTTAAATAATAAAAGACTAAATTAACTCGTTAGGACCTTTCGCAACTCCAGAGATCTAATTCGGTACAAAAAAAAAAGATAGCAAGAAATAGGAAAATGTTAGGATAAGAAAAATGCTATTTTTATGACAACAAACCTTAATCTTGGATTGAGACAGTGCCATTGAAAATGTACAGATAAGCAAATGCAAATTCCTCAAAATTATATATTTTCTACTATTTTAATTTGATAATTTACTTACAGGAACAATTGTTCATTGATTTTGAATTTGACATAGAATCGAAACTAACAAAATTATTTGCGCAATCATTAACGATAATAAAGTTGTTAAAATGATTTGAATTTTTTTAAAGATAAAAATTCAATTTGCAGACTGAATACTTGTATTAAGAAACTTATAAATAATTTTTTGCGATTCCTATTAGGCGAAGTCATCAGCATAGATACAAAATTTAATTTCATTTATTTATGTCGGAGTTTTTTGTGAAATAATTATTCGTATTTTAAGATTAATTTTACACGACTCATAAAACTTCGTAATAGAAAGAAAATGACCTGGAAAAGTTTGTTTGTCTATAGCCAGAGTAGGATTAGTTTTAGCCTAGTGACACTACCTGTGTGTCCTGCACATTGACACTCCGCCGTCATTTATTTACTTATAATTTGTATAATATTAAAACATGGAATTAATACCCAAAAAATATTTATGATTAAAAGTTAGGACCACTGTTTTCGTAAACCACCAAATTTTTGTCATGCTGAGGAATTTAAAAAAAAATTTTTCTACTCAGAACCCATCTATTAATTAACAAATTTTTTATTTACACTGGATCATTTTAAGGGTATTTTTGTTAAAAATAGCGTAAAAAAAGTACTGCACAATATAAATATAAATTGAAGTTATGTCGCAGAACGTCGTGGTCTATAGTTGTTTGTCATTTTATTAAACTTTTACCCCCAACGATTAAAAAGTGATAATGCACTTGTGATAGAAATAAATTTGAGGCGGTTTTTCGTTTATCCGAAGAATACCATTTTTAGAAGATTTAAGGCTACAATGAGGTTACAAATAGTGCAATTTAGTTTAGTTTAAATATAAAATACCAAAGATGATTATACAGTGATACCTCGCATAACAAACCTTGCTTCGCACCATGAACTAAATCAGACTCCACTATTTCGCTTAAACACGCGTGTTTGTTATTAATTACCATTCTTTCTTAATATCGAACGAAATTAACGCACAAAATTCCTCCAAACCGAGGTTTTAATTTTTCGTGTTCACATACAAATCAATTTTTTTGTTATTATATTTAATTCAAATCACGTTTCGCATAACGATCATTTCGCATTAATTACTTACTCCAAGAACGAATTAAGCACTTTAGGAGAGGTATCTCTGTATTTAATATGCGGTCCTTCTAAAATGTTTTCTATCCTGCAATCTTTACCGTAAACTACTTAAAAGTATTTCCCAGGAAAGTATTATCGATTATTTTTTGTCTAAAGCATTATTTCCCAGCCTTTTTTGTGCCAGGATCCGCATAGAATTATTTAAAATTTCTTATGTCTCCCTGTTGGGCATATGCCCCACGCACGGAAACACTGGTTTAGAGCATCATGTAAGTTAAAACATAAAAAGACGTCAAATTTTATATCATTTAGTTTGTTCAAGAAGTTTCTTGAGGAGGTTTTTCCTGTCTTTAGAGTTTGAAGTAATATATGATGTGAATGAGGAACTGTAAGTTTCTGATGGGTTATTGATATTTCGATATTCAACTGAGGAGTGGTTGTGAAATAAATGTAGCAGTTTTGTAATATTTTTTTGAGAAACAGTATCAGATGGATATCGAGGAGGTATTACAAGTTTATCCATCCATGGAAAATTAAATAATATGCATCCAACATAACTGAACCAACCTCCGTATCTTTGATGGATACTAACACCCATCTCTTTATTTCTAAAAAATATATTAAATTAAATATATAGAAATTACTAAGAATAAAAGAGTTATAAGAGAAGTATTTACTTCACAGAAGAAAAAGACAATACAAAACATACTAGTGGTTCTTGCGAGTATTGGGGCTTATACCCGGTTTAAGAGCTGTAATAATATGAGCAATCTCACCACCGAGTTTTGCTAGCTTAATAATACAATTTTTTATACGATCACTTATTTAGGGACAGATAAAAAATCTTTGCCGCATAATCACGCTCTTTATAATTTTATTGAACTTGAGCAGTGTTTTCCAACGTGGGGCGCACCCCCACGGGGGGGGGGGGGGGGGAGGGTAAATCGATTTAAACGGGAAAAATTTGAACAAGATTTATTAATTGTAATATTAATTCTAACCCGAATCGGGGATGTAGAACTTTTATAAAATCAATGGTGGGGCATTTCACAAAATAGGCTGGGAAATGTTGATTTAGAGTAGCTATTTATACATAGGTGTTCACTTACAAATACAGCCAATAATCTTAACCTTCATTTAAATAAGGGTCACTTAGATATTTGAGATTATAGGTTAGAAGTATATCTTTGGCATTTAGAATTTAGACACTTTTATTTTCTCGTTTCTATAGTTAGTAAAGAAACTGGTAGGGAAAAAGTCTGAGCTATATTGGAAGATTTGTTAATTTTATTTGAATTTTCATTCTTGTGTTTCTGGTTAGTCTAAGTTTTTGATCATAAATTATGTAAATAAACTGCTGATAGTTTTTATAGGAATCAATATTCAATCATGTAGGCCACCATAATTATCATGTTAAAGATGAATTTATTTCATGAATGCTGGCAAAACAATCTCAATAATATTTTATGCTATCCTACTAATCTATAATAATTAAGTTGTTGAAGACAGCTATTTTCATAAGATTCAAAATCTTTAAGCTACTAATTTGGCCAGTAAAAACCCTTTTTGAAGATCTGTGTCATTTTTGTAAAGAATTGAATAGAAGACTGGGAATTAGCACGATAATGCCTTAAAAAAGATTTGTTCTGTTTTAGAGCTATTAGTTGATAATTTAGACCAGATCACTCCTATTTGATTATTTAAAGTAGATTTTAAAAATATACAGCTTATTTATTGAATCAAAGGAGTTGATGCAGCAACAAAATGAATTTTTTAAAACATGTTTTTTGTAGCTTAATTATAATAGCACAATTTCAGCGAGTTAAAACATTATTCAAGAAGAAAGATTTGCTCACAGAGACAAGATTATTTTAAATTAATCAAGCTCTATCCTAAAAATATTTATAATAACAAATTAATTCTAAATAATATGGTGGATGACGTTGACAGTTAAAAATCAATATTGAATAAATGTTACTCAATATGGCTGCATTAAAAACCCAAAAATTATTCAATTTTATAATTATTTAGTATTTAACAAAAATAGAAATGCTAAAAGCCTCACTGTTCCAATTTATGCGAAAGTCTCCTTCGCCTTATCTTTTAAGATGATTTTATAAAACATTTTTTTTCAACCTTAAGAGAGAATCCTACACTGTATTTGAGCTTGCTCTGTCAAAGCCCACCTAAAACCATCTCAATCCCAAGATTGCGGTGGAATTCGGTGTCCTGGTCGTGGTCCTAATTGATTATAAATACCCTGTTAAGACGCAAGAGATGACGGGTTCTGGCATTGTGTGACTCGATTAATACCTCGTCAACAAAACCCTCAAGTTAAGTGCGACGTCCCTTCTCCGCTTTCACAAAATTTTATTTATATTTCGTGAAAAACAATATTTAATATACTTACGAAGACAAAAGGCATTTTTTATCTGGGCAAACATATATATCTTGATGGCTTTTATAAAAATAAGCGATTCCCGATACATGTCCAACAGTTTGTATATGAACTTTTGGTCTATGTGTTATTGAATCCACATCTGAGCTATGATATATAGAACTTTTTATTCTGTTACAACTATTAATTTTACTCAAAGCAACTTGAACCAAAAATTTTTGTTATTTTTCTTACAGCATATGATTTTATTACATTTAAAAGCGTTATACCAGAGTTATCGATTGGGTTGTCCATAAAATCTTCATCTTTATTTCTAGCCAATGGAAGAATCAAATTTTCAAAGCAAGATGGTGTGAAAATAACGCAAAGACAAATATCTGAATCTTTTCCAGGAAGTTTTACAAAGTCTTCAACAAGATTATTGTAGTAACCCAACTTATTGACTAATCCAATAAGAATACCTGGCAAAAACTGGACTCACATCCGTATTTAATAAATTTCTTATTTATTTTATGTTCAATTTTAAAAATTTCACAACATTTAACCATCAAATTAGCAATTCTGTTAGTTCTCAAGAGAATATAAGGATCATAAACGATAAAGCGTTGATTATTACTAAAATTCAATTAATTAACTATGTTTGTTTAGTTTCGAGAGCATCATTTTCCAAAAAAAACTATCATATTTCCGTGGTTAATCAAGTTAATAGGAAAAATTTTTATGTGAATTGTCAGCCATTTTAGCAACCCTGTTATGGCGGAAATCCTTCGGGACTAATTAAGACGATTCTCTTATGATTTTTCATAGAAAAATAATAATATGGTTCAAAGCAATAATAAATTTATGTCCACGCATCCAAATAAATTGTGTAACCCGTAAATTTATAAAAATAATTAATATTTGATCAAAAACAAGAAACAATACACTTATCTGAATAGAAAAGAAGAGTAGCACGATATAAATAAAAAACATTAGTAACTTTCAACACAACTAATAAAAGTCATTTTTTGACTAAGATTACAAAATTAAAATACGTTTTCACAATGATCATGATTGCCGAATTGTAATCAACATTTTATAACGTCCCTTAGTTGGCAATACTAAAAAAATGGCAATAAAGCATTCGTACATTTAATCTGGGAGAAAGAAAAAAATTGATGTTTCAGTCACACCTCAATAATAACACCATCGTATTTTAAGACAAATCTATTATTAAAAACTACAGAGGAGTCAAAAAAAGACGACTTGGCGATGATACATAGGATTCTACATTTAAAAAATGGTCGTTTAATTAATAGTTGATGTAATAATATGGTTTAAAATTGATGACGAAATAAATTTATAGGGACGATTCAATCGGAGGACATTCAGACTGAATACAATTGGCTAATAATTAAAAAATCCGTGCGTACTTGTTGTGTTGTCTTTGTCGCCATTAAAAGTTGCTTTGCCTAGCTTGGCAGAAGCCTTTTTGGAAGCCTTATTCTTTTTCGCTGAATTCCCATACATCATTTTTGATATAGTCTCAGCATCTAGAGCATAGTCTGCTCCTTCTGGAGGAGGATCGTACATGTGTTGTTCTTCAATTGCATCAAGGATCAAATCGATCTCCTCCAGAAGAAGTGACATACACTTATCAACATTCTCAGAAAGCCCAGTCACCGTGATTCTTCTGGTCTTAGTTTCTTTATCAGCACTAATCGGAGACCTAATGGAAGTATTTGTCTCCTTCTGAAGCTTGTTGATAATTTGTCTATCCGACGTAAAAAGACGGTATCGAATTTCATTATTAACTTCTATCTCTCGAGTTACTGTTGAATCCCAGTTGTTAACAAGATTTAAGATCTTTTCAGCAGCGCTAAGACAATCTTGTCGTTTTCCGAAAATCACCACATCAGAATCTATCATTGAAGTATTAGGAATTCGAACTCTAACATTATTTTCCGTATTGAATTTTTGAATAAATGAGCCTTGTTTTCCAATTAATCGTGTATAATATTTATCTGGGACGTCAATTCTGTACTCAAAATTATCTTCACAAAGCTGCTGAATTAATTTAATGCCTTCCAAGACATTTCCTTTCAAACCACTGACAATGATGTCCTCCTCGGGTGGCGTTCGAAAAACTCCATAATCAATTTCCAGAAAATAGTCTTTAAACATATTTTTTTTTGTCTCATCAGATCGTCTTGTTTGGATAAGGCGTTGAACGTAAATAGGACAGAATACTTCTTGGCTAATGTAATCCCACTCTTTAATATAATCTAGAGCATTTGAAACATTTTCGGGAATTCCTCTTACAGACAGTGTGCAATTGTCGTTGAGTAAATTCGTCTTAATCGCTGTATAATAGTTATCAGAAAGGGAAATGATAACATCGTACTTTTCCATGGTTGATCTCAAAAGTCCTTTGTTGCTACGAAGAAGGTAATACAAGGGTTCAACGGTGAAGGATACAGATTTCTCTATCCTTTTGTCATACTCTTTGATCAAATCATTGAATGTTGATATGACTTGGTCTACATCATTAGGTAAACCTTTGAGGGTGACTGCGATTGTATCACAGTTTGGAACTTTTTCACCAAGAAAGATCCGTACGCCGGGGTTGTTTTTAGTGATTACATGAATTAATGGGCTTTCATCGCCGCGTTTTTTTAAGAATTCTTTTTTGTAGGCAGCCTTGATGTTGATTGTTTTTTCAACCGTATCCTTTAGAATCGTGATGTTTTTATTGATTTCCTGCTTTACTTGTTTGACATCAGCACTTTTACCAAGAATGAGAATTGAGCTATTGTTTTCCTTTCCAAAAGGCGGCGAAAAATACACACGAACGCCAGAAGACCCAATCATATCAAATATCGATGATTTTATACTGTGGATATACTGCTTGGTGACTTTGATCACATCGAAGTAGTATTCTTGAGAATTACCAGAAAGATGAGTGAAAATATTTTTGGCCGCCTGTACTTTTGCTTGTGGGCCAAAAATAGACAAATTAGCTCGAGCAACAACAGGCTCAGGGATTTGAATGTCGATATCACCACCAGCGTCATCTGATACTGCCTTAGTTATAACGTCTCCGAAGAAAGTCAAAATAGGGACGAGTTTATCATTGATTAAAACTGTTTCAGTGATACTTTTTGACAATTTTTGAATTGTTGCGGTTAAAAACTCATCATATTTATCAACAATCTCTTTTGATCCAATGATTGTGATTTCTCCTGGTTTCTGTTTTTCTAGTTTAGAAAACGATAAAGACCAAACTGCTCCGAGATTTCGTAAGGACGAAGAGATATTATTACGTTCAACGATGAAGATAGAAGAAATATTGGCAGGAATTTTTACAATTAATTTATAATGTAATAAATTTAACTCTTCGGTTTTCTCTTTTAACGCTTTAACAAGTATTTCAACTTCTTCTTCAGGACCTTTAATTGAGCATTCATCAATATTATCTGGATTTTTTCCAAGAGTAACAGAACTATTGGGTCCATATTTTTGAACGATTTCATTAAGATTTTTACCCTTTTTCCCGATAATATGTTTGTGAAGGTGGCTCTGGATCAAAATGTTGACCGTTGTGAATGAATTATAGAAATCTTGAAGGATTGCTAGCATTCCTTTAGCCTTTTTAACTTGGTGAGGAACTCCAACGATAACAGCAAGAACATCTGGTCTATTGACTGGTGTGTTAACAATCGATAGTTTTTTGAAGTCTGTCTCAAAGAAAATTTTAGTTAATGTTGCTGATTCAATATTCTGAAGCTTGCCGTTTTGATTTGAATCAAGGACTTTAAAAACAGTCTCAGAAAGAGTCAATGTATCATAAGTGCCTTCAACAGAAATATCTTCGATAATGTTGGCCAGTGTCTTGACAGCTTCTGAAATAAGCTTATCCTCACAGACAACTTCGATAGATTCTTCAAGAGGATAAACTTTATAGAAGGAATTAGGAAAAGCGGAAGTAAAGGCTGACTCACATTCTTTTGCCGTAGTGAAATATTTGCATACCCAATATGGACACTGTATGGTTGAACTTGTAAACTGCTTGATTATGTTTTTAGCGAAATCCATGAAACAGTTTAAATAAGGAGATTCGCCAACCATATCAAGACGGATATTTCCATTTTTGAGAGGGATGAAGGCGTATGACACACGACCAGGCACAGCCACATCTTTTGTGACTCTTTTTAAAAACATTGAACGTTGTGTTGGCGTTAAATCGACAGAGATACGATTCATTGAACTCTCTAACTTTTTATAGTAATTTATCAGGTTTCTTTGTGCTTCAGCTACACATCTTGAATTTCCTTTCAACGCTATTTGATCTGGGTCGTTCAAACCAAATCTAGCCTGTACAAACTTTCCAGAATTTTGAAGAATAGCTTCAATGTTTTTTGAATCGAAACCCCGAATAATATCGTGATAGCATGCAGGAATTTCAACGTTCGCAGAAGCTGCATTAGAATTCCAGGATATCAATTCTTCAATTTCTTGGACAGCTGCATTAACAGAGTTTCTTCCACCAGTAATCGTAAATTGGCGTTTTGGGATGTCTGTTGCTATTGATAAGACGCGATCTTGAACGAGCTTATCAATGAATCTTTTTTCTGTTAATTTTTTCATTACAAAATTATCGACGTGAAATGTTCTAGTTTGTTGAGCAGTTAATGTCTCACGGATGATAAATTTTGTGTGACTTTCTGGTCTGTTATCTTGTGGAATAACGTCGATTACCAGTGAGCCCATGTTAGTCTGTCGAATTTTTGTTTTTATATTTAGACTAAGGCACAGATTGTTTATGGTTTTTTGAAGATGTGGATCATCATCTTTGAAACGCTTATCACACTGAGATATGATAACTTCCTTCGCGTTTGCGATCTGAGACATCAAGGTTTCATAGATGCTCAGTTTTGGCCTTTCTGAGCCATTATCATTTCCATTTTTATCTTTTAATGGAGGGTATGTAGTATCGTACTCAACTTTAATATTATGTTTTCTTCTAGGCATCTTCAACCAAGCAAGTTGTTGTAACACGAAAAAGAGAGAAGCGCCTGCGCTTTTATGTAATCCACCTGAGATTTTTAGTTGACACGTATTGTTTGAAAAAACACCTCCAAACATTCATTCATTAAAATTTAATTACAGTTTCTATGATAATTTTTATCCTAACATCATTTAAATTTATTAAAAGTTAAGCGTGTCAGCATTTAAAACTTTGATTTATAAAACGCCGACAACATCAAGTCAATCACAATGTCTTAATTAAAATAAACAAAAAGACAATTACAGTAGAAATGTTACGCAAAGGCTCTAATTTAATCGCCCTTATCACGTGATCTTAATTTAGGTGTATATTTTCTAATAGAACCTGAGAAGAAAGTCCATGCTGTCATTTTATTATTTTTGATCACGTGTTAGTATTCTAATCTTAGAGGTGTGAATCAACTGAGTCAATTCAAACATAATAAAAATTATTTTCAAACTAATTATTAATAGAAATTATGCGCCTTAGAAGTTTTTTCTCAGATTAATATTTTTTTATTTTTATGAGTTCTTATAATATATCTTGTTTCTATGATCACATTCTTGTTTCGCTAGTGCTAAACATGTCGCTTTCTTTATCAGTTGATGAAATGGTAAATTTACTACAGATGTCAGTCGTCATTATAAACACCAGACATTAACGCCCATTTAGATTATAAATAATTATTTTTTGTACAATTTTTTTATAAATTAATTTTATTATAAGATAATTCATTCTCTCATTCAATCATCGTATGATTTATTGATCTCATGGAGCAAAGAACATATTTAAGCGAAAAGGGTATTTAAACTCTTTAATAAACTCGTTGATGAGCACTAAAATTTAATGAAAATCAGGCAGATTAATTTTTTAATCGTATTATTGTTGATATCATCCAGTTTATGAGATGTTTTTTTGTGAAAAACCCTATAAAATAATTTTGCGTTTTATTATTAAATTTTCTAAGCATAAAGAGTTTCCTCATTTTCATTAAAAAATCAGTCTTTTCGTTGTAAAGAATTTACTTGAAATTGTTAAAATCTATTTCAGCCGTCTTATTTCGCCGTGTTTTCTATTTTAGTATCCTCGTGAAGACTAATATTTTTATTTTTGGATCTCAAATCCTTTTATTCATCAACAAAATAAAATGTCTACCCACGAGTATATAAATCACTGATTTTTGCATGAGTGTTCTCTAAGAATATCCCACCAACACAAGATAAATCTTTTAAATCTAATAATTTTACCATAATTATATGCTCACGTTTGATTATTTGATATTTTAAAATAACGATCGATTATCAGGTTAAAGATTTTCATATTTTCTCCATGATGCGGATTTGAGACTTGATTGGAGATATGCCTCTGTTAACTATAGATAAGCTACTAAAATAATAGGACATAATATCAGTCTCGCTATCACAAACATGATCCTGATCTTGATCTTGATCTAGAAAACTGACGCATGCAAATATCACAGTTAAGCCACAATTTAATCAACTATCAATGCTGTCATTGTTTAACTTTAAGAAGACATCATTTTAAAAAATGTGAAATTAAGTATTTACAAGTTTTTTTTAATATTTGATCAACCAGTAAAATTATAACTTACTTAACTATGAGTTTTTCGATGATTAGTGCGCATTTTTGTAATAATTATTGCGCATTTTCACTAATTTAAAATTTTTTTTAAATTTTATTTCAAGTAAAAAATTACATGTATTCAAGATGACATTTGATTTTTTCACTTAAAAGATATAATTTAAGTAAGGAAAAATTGGCTCAAAATTAGTGTGAGAGGAGTTCAAAGTTACAGCCCTAGGTTGGAATAGTCCCAAATTACACAAAAAATCCTGCAAGTTTACTGAAATAAGAACAACGTGCAAAGCCAAGCAAGGGAATAGGCAAAAACTTATGATGCGATAAAATTTTAACAATTAACCATGAATGCAGAATGATAAAGTTGAATGATTTTTTCAAATGACCAATTACATTCAGAAAGTTCCTTTATTAACTGCATAGAAAAAAAAGAGACATCGTCAGAGAAGAAATATTATGTTTTTGATCTTAAAACTGTTTCTTTCTAAAAATTCTTAATTTTGACAAAATATTATACCTTTTGTAGAGATAACTGATATTATGTAGTCGTTAGTATTCGCGCGCGCGTGTTAATTTACTCTTACAAGTGGTAGCAGGTCTAAAATTTAACACGAATGAATTATTTCAGCCAGGCCAAAACTTTTTCAAGTGGAGACTTTTCTGAATGGTTAACAAAATTCGACTTCATTTTGAAAGCGAATGGAACTTTAACAGAAGAAGCGAAAGCCGCCGCCCTACCTGTCTTTTTAGAAGGAGAGGCTCTTAAAGTTTATGTTGGACTTTCGGCTAAGACAAAAGCGTCATTTGAACAATCATGCAGAGTCCTAAAGACCAAATTTGAAAAGAACCGTATCATCCACAGAAAGGATCTTGAATGCTGCAAACTTGGAATATCTGAGAGCTTTCAGTCATTTTCATCTCGTATTCAAGAACTAGTAGATTCAACGTATCCAGAATTTGGAGACTCTCAACGTCAAAGATTAGCTTTCGATAAATTTATTGACGCGATTCCAAAAGAATACGCCAGACAAATTCTTACGGATAGCGGAGTCAAAGATATTGATTCAGCCGTCGAAAAATGCTCTAAACTTAGAGCGTTCGATTCAGTTGAAACAAACGCTGTTATTATCGAAAAGGATAAAGAAAATAATGCCGAGAAAAACATGGCCGCTAAGATCGAGGAATTAACTAGCGAGATTCAATCGCTAAAACTACAAATGGACCAGAGTGTCTGCGCTATTTCAAAAAATCAAACATCGAAATTACGCTGCTGGTATTGTGGACGAATCGGGCATCGTATCAGCGAGTGCAGAACCAAAAGAAAAGAAGAAAAATTTGATCAAAATAAAAACCGAACGAGGTATTGTAATTCCGCATGCGATTCAGACAATTTTATGATAAGCGTCACTCTTGGAACAATCAAGAGTCAAGCACTTCTTGATTCAGGATCAAACATTTCTTTAATTTCTAATAATATCTATTCTAAACATTTCACAGACTCTACATTATTTAATTCTTTAATTACTTTACGTGACGCTCAACGAGAAATTATTCCAATCTTAGGCTTTATAACCATAAAAGTTAACTACAATCACGATGAAAATACCATAAAATTCTACGTAGCACGTCGCCTTTCAAAGGATGTTATTTTGGGAACCGATTTTTTTAATGCATTTAATCTTTTTATTGTTCCTGCACATAAAAATAACTTACCAATTATTTCTTCAAAATCTTACGAAAATACATTCAATGTTACTTCAATTTATAAAGACGAAGAAGAAGATGATGATTCTGATATCCCAACTATTAATAGAGATTCAAATCAATTTCCTCGCGAACCGGTATTTCTTAATGAAACATTCTCAAAATATTCGCAAGTATTCTCTGAAAAGCCTGGAAAATGCAGTAAAATTGAGCATAGAATAGAGACAACCTCGGATATTCCATGTAGAACTCCACCTAGACAATATCCAATTCAATACCGTCAGAAAATTAAAGATAATATTGATTACCTACTAAAAGAAAACTTAATTCAACCTAGTAGTAGCCAGTATTGTGCTCCAGTCGTGATTGTACCTAAAAAGGATGGAAATATATGAATCTGCGTTGATTACAGGGAACTTAATAAAATAACAAAAAAGCCAGCTAACCCTTTACCTCTTGTCTCCGACGTACAAAATCGCCTTCTTGGGTCGGCGGTATTCTCAACGATTGATTTGAAATCAGGGTATTGGCAGGTTCCCGTTGCAATCAATGATAGAAACAAAACTGCATTTAGTTTTGGCCATGAATTTGGTCTTTACGAATTTCTTGTCATGCCCTTTGGTTTGACAGGGGCGCCATCAACGTTTCAAAGGCTTATGAATGAAATTTTCCGTGGTACAGATTTCGTTATTGTGTATATGGACGATATCATCATTTTTTCAAGTGACATAAAGACTCATATAAAGCATATGGATTATGTACTCTCGATTATTGCTGAAAACGGTTTGACGATCAATTATCAAAAATGCCAGTTTGCTGTTTCTCAAGTAAAATATCTTGGGCATATTTTCGATTCCAATGGTGTGCGCCCAGACCCTTCAAAGATAAAAGCAATTCAAAATTTTCCCACGCCTAAAAATCAAAAAGAAGTTCAAAGATTTGTCGGAATGGCTTCTTATTATAGGAAGCACATAAAAGACTTCTCTCATATAACAAAACCACTTCACGATTGTATAAATTATTCAAAAAATTTTATTTGGGGTGAAACTCAAGAGCAGGCATTTAAAAAACTTGTAATGTCTTTATGCGAGTCACCGGTTTTAAGTTATCCTGATTTCCAACATGAATTTATAGTGTATACAGATGCTAGCAACATCGCAATTGGAGCTGTATTGGAACAAAACGGTCATGTTATCTCATATCATAGTCGCGTCTTGAGCAACACAGAACAAAGATATTCTACCTACGAGCTTGAAGCTCTAGCTGTTATTAATGCATTAAAGACATGGCGCCACTATCTTATAGGAAAAAAGTTTACCTTAGTCACAGACCACGAACCTCTTAAGTGGCTACTAACAAATAAGGTCAGAAATAGTAGAGTCCAACGATGGCTATTAAATATTCAAGAATTCGATTTTACTTTATTGCATCGCAAAGGGGTTGATAATGCAAACGCTGATGCTCTTTCGAGAATTTGCCTGATGACAGAATTCGAATCAATAATCTCTAACGAAGAATTATCAGAAAAACAAATGGAGGACCCAGACATCGCGAATATTATAAAATCTGTAAAATCCAAATCTAATTTAACTGGAATTCCAAACGATAATGGTATTTTGAAAAAATATTCTAAAATTATGCATCAACTTTGTATCATTGATGGAATTTTATGCCGATACTATTCATTACTCCCTGATAAACCTAAAGAATATCGACCAATAATTCCTCAACCTTTTCGAAAGAAACTTATAGAACATTGTCACGATAGTCCATTATCATCTCATTTGGGTTATGAAAAAACCATAGATAAAGTTTTAAAGCTAGGATATTGGCCGGGGATGTATTCTGACACTACAAGACATATAATTGACTGCGAAAAATGTTCATTGGCAAGAAAAGAAAACAATAAAACAAACTTAATACCTATGAGTTGCGGAAAAGTTTTTGATACCATTTCAGTAGATATACTCGAACTTCCAAAATATCATACTAATAGATATGTCCTTGTGTGTCAAGATTATTTTACAAAATGGTTAGAGGCTGTTCCTATTCCAGACCAAACAGCAGACACAATTGTTGAAGCACTTCTTAAAATATTTTGCAGGCTTGGATTTCCTAGGAAAATCCATTCAGACCAAGGGCGCAACTTTGAGTCTGCTATTTTCAAAAATATGTGCATGAGAATCGGGATAGATAGATCGAGAACAACACCATATCACCCCCAAGGGAATGGCCAAGTTGAAAGAGCTAATCGAACACTAATAACAATGTTTAGGAAAGCTCTGGACCAAGAAGACGATTGGGAAAAGTGTTTACCGTTAGTTTTATACTCATACAATACATCAAAACATACAGGATCCTTATTCTCGCCATACGAGGCGATGTTCGGGAGATCTCCAGATAAACTATTGTTCGAAAACAATAGAAATATGAATGAAATATCTAATTATTATCAGACACGCCTGAATCTTTCAAAAATCTGGGAAGAAATGGACATTAATATTGCAAAAAGCAAAATTGACCAAAAAGCTTACTTCGACAAAGTAAATATATATAAGTGGACACCTAAAATTGATGATTGCGTCTATTTAAAAATTCCAACAAAAAGCAAGATTAGCAAATTCTGGGAAAGTGGTTGGACAGTGGAAAGCGTAAACGACAAGACAGCGACAATAAAAAATAGACAGGAAAAAACCAAAAACATCAGTTATGATCGAATAAAACCTGACCCAAAAGGAAAAAGAAGCAATGAAAATGTGGATAATTATTGGGAACCTAGATCCTTCGAAATAAATCCTATGGAGCCCGAAGAACCACGAAGTCTAAATTATTGTTTGAGAAAAAGAAGTAAAATGAATCATCCTGAAAGATATGGACTGTCAGCGATGATGGAGGGGTGTAGAGATAACTGATATTATGTAGTCGTTAGTATTCGCGCGCGCGTGTTAATTTACTCTTACACTTTGATGTTTTGAAAAAGATCAAAATTTAAATTGTTTTATAAAAATCTATTTGAATTTTTATTTTAAGAAGAAAATTAATACAAATTTAGGTATTTGATAATATTTGTCGACACTGTTAGTGTTCGCACTAATTATCACAAGATGCACACAAATATTCGAAAAACCCGGTGCCTTATAAATTTATCAAATGAATTTCGTTTTAAACTCATATGCAGTTTGTAAAAAAATAAGAATATTATTGAATTATACTGAAGCATTTTTTCTCCGTTTTTAACAGAAATTTTAATCACCTTTCCTTTTTTTCCAACCGCCTAAAGGAATCTTTCACTGCACCTCAGGTCTCTCTGTTAAAGCCCAGATCAGAGGCTTCTCAAAGACTTTACCGGTGAGATTTCGGATCCTGATCGTAGTCTTCGCTTATACTTCTTTCCCCGCTTAGACATCAGAGACGGTCAGCTCTTTTAATGTGGGACTTGACATCTTCCGCACCCACTAAACCCTCATGTTGCGTGCGACCACTAGGTCCGCGATGCCGCAAGCGCCGTTAACTCTCTGAATTGACCACTTTTACTAGAACTTATTATAAGCATTGAATAAGTGACTAAACATGCTTTTAACCTATATTAGCATTATTTTAGTCTTAATATCTTTTTGACTCGCATAATAATGATATTAGTAGGCCTTATAACAACTGACCACATTTAGATCAGCCTTTTTTTTTGCATTCTTAACATATTTAGAATTAAATTGTAATATTTATCTTTAGTGTTAGGCATTTTTAATTTTTTGCAGTATCTCAATTTCTTCTTGATTAAATCTGAATATAACAAGAATCTTTTAGATTATATTATTTTAATCTAAGTAATCCTACTCAAGCAATTTTAAACATTTAGTACCTAAATTGTAGCTCAAATTGGTTAAGAGGCTTTTGTAAATTACGGTTTTTTATTAGCCAGAAAAGACTATAGGTTTAATCAGCCGAACTCGAAAATGGCATCTCGTGTATTTTTATCAATTGGCAACACATCCGACCTTTTGTTAAGCAAAAAATTTAGAACTCTTGATATTTACCATTATAAATAATCATTTTACACGTCTTATAAAGATTTTGATAAAAACAACTTCTATTGTGAGATTGATTACAAAATCGAAACCATCATATTCCTAATTCACAAACAGATTCCAACTAAGACAAGTGGAGTCTATTTTAAAACTATTACAAATTAGATCGATCAGTTTTATTACAGTGAAAATAAAAGTAATCAAATTTTTTTCTTAGTAATATCTAAGGAAATCATAAATTTCATCACTTTAAATCTCTAGGCCTATTGTTATCCACTAAAAAAATCTAATTGCTGAACAATTATTCGTTGATTATATTTATTAAAAAATTACAACTAAGAAAAAATGTAAGTAATTTTTCAAATATAACTTCAATTTTTCGCCGCAATTAAAAAAAGCGGCTTCAATCAACAGGCATAATTTTTTTTTATAAAACTAAATTTTATCATAATTTTTTATGTTCGTTATATTATATCGACGCATTAAAAAAAATACGGTCACTAATAAGAGTAATTTTAATTTAAAAAAAAAGATGAATTCGGCTTTGGAGTTGTCTGTACATTGATAATTCGCATAACGTACTCCTTGGATAAAGTGCGCTGCACACGACTAACTTTTATCTGCTCATAGATATCTCGCATAACTAACCTTGATTGGCACAATGAACTAAATCATATCCGACTATTACGCTTAAGCGCGCGTTTTTGTCATGAATTACCATTTGTTATTGAGATCGAACGAAATCAGCACACAAAATTGCTCCAAACCGAGATTTTAATTTTTTTGTTGACATAAAAATTAATTTTTTTGTTGTTGTATTTTAGTACGAAGCATGCTTCGCATAACGATCTTTTCGCATTTAGAACTTACTCCTAGAACAAATTAAGTACGTTATGAGAGGTATCACTGTATTTGAAGGGTTAATTTCGACAAAATTTATGAGGTTTTAGTGGTATTGAATTACAAAAAATAGACTAAATGACAAAAAACCTATTTTAATAAAAAATAATAAATTTCTGTCAGAGCAGAGAATTTCTTTTAGATTTATTTGAAGACAAAATAGGGCGATCGTTGATTAATTTGAATATTTGCAACACTGTTTCAATCGCTTCCTAATAATGATGAATAAAAAATGTACCTCATGAAGCTGATCAATTGAATCGAATGGAATTGTTCCTCCACACGATTCAAAATGGACGGAAACTATTCCTTTTGACGTAGGACAAATCGAAAATGTGATAAAAAGATCAGAACAAAGTTCCTCGATCGACGTTGCATCATAAATATGATTATCACTCAAAATGTGCATGGATATTATAATTGGCAGCGTTTTAAGTTTGAGATTCGACATTTTGTTAGCGTCGCTATTGACTTCTATTTCCTCAGCTCCGTCAACCTCGGTTATTTCTACAGAAGGAATTCTATTATAGCATAAATGGCTACTTTAATTTTCTTAAAGATGTGTATACAGCCAATCCTGAAGCGTCA
This sequence comes from Cyprinella venusta, assembly GCA_038021265.1. Taxonomy (NCBI): domain Eukaryota; kingdom Metazoa; phylum Chordata; class Actinopteri; order Cypriniformes; family Leuciscidae; genus Cyprinella; species Cyprinella venusta. The sequence goes on along the minus strand of JBBNEX010000562.1, from coordinate 1,685 downwards.
GTAACGTTTCCATCATCTGCAAGAATCTAACTAGGAAAAATAATATTTACCAATATGTCTACGTTGATAATCCAACATTTTTGCCCCTCGATAATTGATAATTGTTTGAGATCAATGACGTGTGGGCTAGCGTAGGTTAGTTGTAAATTGTTTGCAATTTTCTCATACGGATCTGATTTTTCAAAATTACTAACTCTCTTGCTTAGACTTATATTACTAAACAGTAAATATACCTGTTTACAGTAAAATCTAATATGCCACATTGAGGATTAAAGTCAGAAGGCTCTCCTATCCTCATCGAAACTGAACCTAGGACTTTAGTCTTTCCCTAAATAAAAATAAGTGTAGAACAATTGATATTTTTGTTGATGCTGGACAAGATGGAATTATATCGGTTTTTATTATAATCTCACGAAAGCATTTTCTAGTTCGCCCATCTGATCGAATATTTTGATTAATGCCTTCTCTGACGAAGATAACTTCTTCAGCACTAAGGCGCTTTAAGGACATCTTTATTTTTGCGCAAGCTTGTGACTATAATATTTCAGAACACTGTCATCATCACTAGAGCGTCAGGAAAGATGAATTTTAATGAAAAAATAAGCTATCAATAGACAATTAGGCTTTGCACTAATAATACCTGACTTATCAAACAAAATCAAAAAATATTTTTTTTTCCAGCAATATTTTAAAAATTGTTCTGAAACGTCAGATCAATGGTAAATTTACCTTTCATAACCTTGGAATAGTTTAAGAACTATTAATCAATGAATAGCTCCGAAGCTATGTCTCATAAAACATTAGAAGACTTGGAAGTTAGAAACCGACAATTTCGAAGAAAAAAATTCTATATTTATTATAAATTGCAAGTATAAATATTTTTAGCCATACTTTTAGTTAAAAATTTTTAGTGTCACTAAGTCCGTGTTCAAGAGGTGACAATTGTTAAATTATTTTTAATTTTGAAGGATCTATTATTAAAATTTGAATTTTATTTTATATCTAGGTAAAATATTTGTCATTAAATCTCACATATATTTAAATTTTATTAAATTATGAAATTTTGAACATTGTCGATGATTTATGTCCATATTTTACTATTGAAGCATCATAATTCAAAATATTTTATTATAATCGGCTTTCCTGTAAAATATTGATAACCTATTCAATAAATTGTCACATGTTTGATAATTTTTTACTGCCTTTAGTATCCCTCACATAAAATTTTATTTTAAAACACATTGTGCGATCTTTCACCAAACAATTGCTTGTTTTGTTGCCTTCAAGATAATGCCAAGGAGATTAAAAATTTATCAGTTTGATTTAGAGCCTTATGAGGTGCCTTGTTGAGTGTATTGACCCTTTTCAGGCGCCAAAGATGACAGACATTGGCACTGTGAACTTGGCTTTCCCTGACCCGCTAAACTAGTAATGTCTAATATTTTGAAAGATCAAGAAATTTTTTATTCTTACAGGATTCTGTGGCCAAATTAATGAGCTCGTTTTAGACCAATGTAAGATTTTAGTTCTTTGAATCTGATGAAAAAATTAAATCATAACCTTAATTCAATCGGTATTAACGACCATGATCTATAACTTTCATGTTTATTTTTCTGCAAAACTTATTTTTTATCATTACACATGTTAGTTTAAAGGCTGTGGTTGTATGTCAGCAGAAATCACTA